>CM056379.1:83372782-83583460 GCA_029718625.1 Synaphobranchus kaupii
ATCCCTTTTCGGATAAGCATTTCCTTTCCCACAACGGATAGGTCCGGATACATGATCATTTCAATTTAGAAAGTAGGACACAAAGCAACAATTACTATCACAACGTATGAAAACAAATAAACTATAGATTTATTGAAAATTAATTAAAAAGATAATTTTCGTAGGTAGATATAGTAGGCTATCCATTCCTAACTTTACAAAACAATAACCATTGTAGGTAGTGTTGTTATACTCAGTGTCATACAAAATGTGGTGTGTTATCTCAGAATCGACTGAGTATCAGTCGAGTAGGCTATTCAATTTTCTCTTTTTCCTACGATAGGGAGACACCTTTGCTACTCTTCATCCTCTTCCTCTTCATCACCCACCGGGTTTATCTTCATTGGGAGAGCTCTGTTCTGTGGTCTTATTCTCTTTCTTCCACTTCATGCGCCTATTCTGGAACCAGATTTTGATCTGGCGCTCAGTGAGGCAGAGTGCATGAGCGATTTTCGATGCGTCTCCGTCTTGGTCAGGTAGCGATTAAAGTGGAACTCCTTCTCAAGCTCCAGAGTTTGGTAGCGCGTATAGGTCTGTCGTCCCCGCTTTCTGTCAACACCTGCAAATAAGAGCAGTATAAATTAACTGTGGTAGACCTATAATAACTAAGTGCAAATGTAACAATGCGTTAAATATACCATGTTCTATTTGGCACATATGTTATGAAAGATGAAAACCCTTATATATATATATATATATATATATATATATATATATATATATATATATATATATATATATATATATATATATATATATATATATAGATGCTGTGTTTTTATATAAATTCACCACATGTAGTTTATAAAAGTTATGTGATATTAACGTGATTCTTTAAACGTATTAGTTATTAGTTATTGGTAACAAGCAGTGATTGGGGATGACTAGAAGGCCTAATTGAAGACCCTAATGCTAAGTCACATTTTTAGACAATTCAAGTTGAGCATAGAAACATGTTGAATTTGTTTAGCCAAGTCCCACCCTATAGAATATTGGTTAACAGGAAAGGTGCCTAAGCAATGCATAAAAACAGCAACACTTTTAATGGCTGATTTTATGGATCAATTATATTTTCGGATTTGATTTTCTCAAAATAGACATTTTGTGACTTCAGTACTTTTAGCACCAGGGTCTTCAATTGTTCTCATATTAATACTACCAATAGTAGATAACAAAATAGGAAACTAGTATAAGAAACAGTCTCCTGATTGAAAGTGTTCAGATCTACAAGTAATATTCTACATGCACAATCATTTGAAATTGTTCTTTCATCTACATCGAGAACGTGTGCGTTTTGCATTTTTTTTCCAAATTACAGGCTACTGGAAGGCAGCGCCCATGGTTTTATGGAAGGTCTCCCATGATTCATTTGTTTGAATCAAGCTTTGAATATATATTATCATATAATGCAAAATATATTATCAATATATTATCTTTAACACATTGACTGAGCTTAACTGTACAGAAATAAAATGTGCAGTGTTAAATCTCAAATGTTAGTTTAGCTTAATGCAATTCATGATGTCAAGCAAGAAATTAAATAGTATAGTGGTCTAAATTTAATTCGGAATAGAATCGGTTCCATGTGTGGTGGCATAAACGCCTGGGTGTAATACCTCATCAAAGTCCGATTATAAAAGGCCCGACACATACTTTTTGAGAATGACCAGTGACATATCAAAATATTATTAATCAGAATTTTCTGATTATTTCTGATGATGAGGATGTTAAAAGCTACATTCAAATTTAGTGTTTAATAATAATAATCATAATAATAATATGCCTACATTTATTTATAAAGCACTTTAATACAAAGTGTTCTACAGTAAAAATGTTTTCATTGCATTCGAATATTACCGTTAAAATGAAATTTGTGCATGGAGGTACCTCTAACAGTAACAGTGACGCTTTTAAACAAAGGGTGTTTTGATATGAACTCAAGCACTGAACAGTTGGTGAATGTCTACACAGCAAAAATGCTGGTGTAAATCTAACACTGCTGGTGTACATTTAACACCTATAGAGTGTTTATATGAGACCACAGTCTCATATAAACACCCTAGGATATTAAATGGACACCACCATTTTTGCTGTGTACCTAAGTCATATTGTTCGTATTCTCCTCCATCATATGATGTTACAACTCCCTTCTGAATTAGAATTCAAAGAGACTTTGGTCTGCCGTATATGTTGTGGTCTGTTCTGTACATATTTGCTGCTTCGACAAGAATGTGCATTACTTTCGCAAACCATGCTTCGTCGCTTCCTCCTAAAAGATTTGAGACTAATAAGCTATTATTGCTACTAGTGTAATGTAATGTAATGTAAATATGAGATAGACCGCTACGCTTGTATAGGTTTGTGTGTTTGTGTGTGTGTGTGTGTGTGTGTGTGTGTGTGTGGGGGGGGGGGGGGGGGGGGGGGGGGGGGGGGGGGTTGCGTGCACGGCTTGTTTGCTTGTGAGAATGCGTAGGGGGAAGAGAGAGTGTGGAGGAGAAGGAAACAGAGAGAGAGAGAGAGAGAGAGAGAGGACTGTTGGAATGACATGCAAGCTAAGCTATGAGCCCCGCTGTGATAGAGGCCACTCAGTTTAAGTAAGCTAAGGCTGTTGTCCATTACGTTCAATGTTTTGGACCTCTTTACGGGGTGGTTGTCCCTCAACAACAACTTGTTTATCTGTGATTCACAGAAAAAGTATGCTGCTGTAAACTGAAATTTGAACAGACCAACTCCGTTTGTGAAGACCACAGATTCTACCACCCAGCTGGAATCAATGATAAGAAACCTTAATAGTATACAATGTTCACAAGGCGTTGTATTCTGAATTATCACTAACCCCGGTAAACTATCGTGCATAGAGGTGCGTTCACATGTTTTATATTTTACGACAAAGTAGAGCCTAAAAGAGGCGTAGGCCTATGTAGATCCAATATGAAAAGTAACATGCACGTAAAGTTAGTTAAACAATAAAAAATTATACTCACTCATTCAATTGAGTTTAAACTTTTAATCCAGTGTGAAACAGTGTGAAAATATTGTCTCGTCCTATCAAAAGAGCGGAACAAGGTCTGCTCAGGGGCGTAAAGCATGCCCTCTTAATGTAGAACTGTATCGATATGCATATTTCATACAATGGTGTCAATGTAGTCCTTCAAACCAAATCATATTTATCCAGAAACCTACAAAAAAGAATACATGTTTGTGTGCGTCATAAACAGGAGCTAACGACGGCAAATCTGATTTTTAAGTTGTATTATTGCACCAGCGGCTAACAAAAGAGGGAACAGTTAAGATAGAGAACTGACTCGTAGGCTACCCGTCTAAAATCCTGCAGATTATAGCCAGGATTCCGCTCAAGCCTGATGGTTACATAATTACATAAAATCACGGGCCGAAATTGATCTCATAACAAATACATACGAGACAATGTAGGCTATGTGTAAGTGACTGTTGCTTCTAGGTCCTAAACCTACGACGTCATACTTAAAAAACCCTTCCTTTAAGCACTTACACACAAATACACACTGTAGGCTAAATAGAAATATGGCATCCTTGATGTATAATAAGAAGATTTGTTCAGTTTTCACTTAGGGGAGCATCTTAAACGAGTAATAAAACACATAATAGAGGTCACTTTGTTTTTGACTAGCTGCTCAGCAATGGCAACTCAGTGCTGGCTTCACACTATCAAAGCGCTGAGGGGCGCTAAGTCGTAAAGGTAACCTACCTATATATATATATATATATATATATAGTGTGAAAAAATTACAGAATTTACATTCTCGTAAAAAATGTATGGTCGATGAAATATTAAATATACAACATGATTGAGGCAAATTATGATTATTGCTATGAAGAATAGCGGAGCGTTACGTACAGCATTTTGTCTAGTTAGGGAGTCGTGTTTTTTTCAAACAGCAAGCCTAGAACTGCGATAAAAATCGTTCCATGAAATTAGAAGTAGGAAATATTGGCCATTTTCAAAGAACTACAAAAAAGAAAAATAAAGCATGGCATGCCCTCAATAAAATACAGCGTCACTTCTCATGTTTATCCTGAACACCGCATCGAATGCAAAGGACAGCTGACACTAACACTGAAAACCCACTGCACGCTTTTTCTACACAATAGGAGCTAATGAATATTCAAGAGTCAGAAATTACGGTTTTATGGATGGTCATACAGCAATAAACGACTGCGTAGTCAAAACACCGTTTAGCAGACCCCAGAAAGTTGAACTCAATACTTTATAATCATGACGCTTCAAACCCTTACAATCTCATGCTTCACATTCTTGTTTTTTATTCATTTGTTTTTCTAACATACCTGCACTTCTCATCCACGGGTAGATCCGGAAATTGCTCTCGTTCTGCTGATCGCAGTCCCGTTTCTCAGCTTTGCCACAAGTGGACTGCTTGGATGGGTCTCCGGTGCACATCATGGATAGGTTCTGATCAAAGGGGGAGCAGTGCATGTTGAAAGACCCGGCATTGAGGTCATATCCGGCGGGGTACATGCTCTGGTTCTGGGGGTGCATGCTCCCGCTGCTGTACAGCCCCGGCACTGAGGAGAAGGGCAGTGCCACCGGGACCCCGAGCCATAGCCGCTGGCTCGCTGAGAACTGGACGCAAAAGCGCAAGAAGTTTGCTCGGGAAATACCCCGGTTGGGAAAACCGAATTTGCAGCTTGATATTTGGAAAACAAAGCATTCGCATAATACAATGAACTCATAATTTGGTCGGGTGATTTGTAGGCCGGGACGTTTTAGTGTCGGTTTTTACGAAGGTACCGTGATATATTACAGAATTACAGTCCAGATTTACACCAAAAGCACCTCTTTTTCCTCAGGGGGCCACGTGATAGCGGGACACGTGATTAAAAATGGCCCAATGGTAACGGGACATCTCACAGTTTCACTAATGTGGAAAATGTGCTGTACGGTTTAGATTTATAAAATATATTGCATTCTTTTTCTGTAAGTAAGCTAAAGATACGTACAGGGAAAATAAGCGAACATTAGCATGCAATCGATAGCCTAAACTGTGTTCTATAGCCTAGCGCAATACGATTTTCCCCCATGAAATAGTTTCAAACCAGAAAACTAGTCATAGAACGGAGACTTAAAAACTGGACCATGGCATGCTGGGATCCACAATAATACAGAGAAACTTGTTTATTTTGGTTATAGATCTTTTTCTACGAAATATATCCGCGCGAATACTCAGAGTTCTCGGTCCCTGTCGCTGTAGGTCTGTTTCTGCCTTGACTGCCCTCTGTCTGTGGTCGTGTCCAAAGTAGGCTAATACCTGATCTCTCTGATAGTTTCTTCGTCCTCAGCATCTCCTTGCCTGGAGTCACACGAAGACGCATGGTTTCCAACTCGGTCGACGATGCTAATGATTTGGTTATTGCTATCGGAAACGAAGCTAACCGAACCGTAACATCAAGTCGACCTAACACGCAAGTACAATGCTCTCTTTTTAGAACGAAGTATGGATAGGCTACTTAAATATCCTGTTTGCTTCGAATACATTTAAAGTCTAATTCACAAAGTAAGTTTACAGGTGTAGGCTACATGATCATGTCCCACACGAGTCTTATCAATGTTGAGGGCATTCACGCAACATTTAAAACCCTCAAAACGTGTAATATAGCCTACGGTTTACAGCCACTCAATTTTTAATTCGCCTTTCCTGATAGATGTCAAAGATCGGTTTAAGCCATAATGACATGAGTCACATATGCATGATACTTAGCACGTACGTTTGCCAAATATGACTAGCCTACCATAAAACGAATCATCCTGCAGCAATACCTAGGTCTATAGCTATTGTGTGTTTTAGATGTAGCGTATATGTGACGGGCTTTAGGAACTATCTGTTCTGGCCTATAGGCTACCCTGTGGTTTGGAGTGTCCTTGCAATGACAGTCGACAGTCTCTCATGTCTGTACCTTGGAGGAAATGGAGAAGAGAACAGTAATGATGTCATGGATTCCGGCTTGTAAAACTTTATTGCACCCCCTTCTCTTCTACCGTTTCCAGAGTTAGACAATAGAACACAGTAACGAAGAACAATAAAGCATATAATCAAGTCCCCCATAAACTAATTCACGAGTACAGTACACATTCTGTTTCACAGTAAACGGAGCCTTTTTATTTAATTATTTTATTTTTTTATTTTTTGCACTGTGCGCATGCTTACCCAGGAAAGGAAAAACACAATACCAGAAATAGACTAATAAGGACCAACGTAAAAAAAGAGAGAGCACCTACAGCATAAATAGGCAGTTTCATGTTGTTGGAATTTTTCATTTGCTACGTTATTTGTTACGTTATTCCATCAAAACAATGAACAGGAACAGTAAAAAGTGCACAAATTAACTTAAGAAACCTATACAGCTGCCAAAGTAATTGTTATTGATAATATCCTAACGATAAAAATGTCACATAAAATTGTTCCACAAATAAATGAGGCTATTTCATAACACTACAACATTTTCCCAACATCAGGTAAAAAGTAGAAACGCTTCACTTCCCATTGTAAGTTTTAATTTATTGAAAATCCTACATTTGATACCATATTATTACGATTGATCTTTTTGGTGCTTCCTCTATTTGTCCTCGCCATTTCGAACCAGGAACAGCCATTAGAGGATTGCAATGTTTATCAGACGAAAGCCCACATTGTTATTCTTAGTCTGTTTTTCACTGGGTTTATTTCTACATTTGTAGTCCTACATTTGTTTTGCTTTGTCACAGTCTTCTTCTGCCGTCTGCGCCTCCTCGTTTTGGTCATTCTCTTTCCTCTGTTGCTCTATCGCCTCCTGCTCCGATTTGCTGCTGGGAAATTTGTCTTTGTTGTTTCTCCTTTTTCCATTTCATTCGCCGGTTCTGAAACCAGATTTTTGACCTGCCTCTCGGTAAGTCCCAGGGCGTGCGAGACCTCAATCCGCCGCTTGCGGGTCAGGTAGGGGTTGAAAAGAAACTCTTTCTCCAGCTCCAGTGTCTGGTAACGGCTGTAGGTCTGTCGGCCTCGCCTCCGTCCGGCAGCTACTGGCAAAATAATCGGAACACAGGTTCAAACTCGAACTCCATACTGACAAGCGCCTCCATTATTGTTTTTATACTTTGTCAGTATTAAATAATGCACACAATGATTCATATAAAATGTATTGACTTACATACAAATATATTTGCTAGATACAGAAATACAAATGCACTACGTACAAATAAAAACATATATGGCTACAACAATTGTAGTATGTACACGGCGCGCGCGCAGACACACACACACACACACACACACACACACACACACACACACACACACACACACACGCGCGCGAAAAACACATCACCTGGTTTAGACGTCCACCTTACAGGGAGCTGAAGAACTCAACTCGAGGTAACAGAAAGCCATAAAATGTGTAGTAAAACTGTGACCAGACCAGGGTAGAAGACCAAAGGGTTTTAGACCCCTTTCTCACACGGTCATAAAACTATAAAGTGATTCACAAGTTTTGGACACCATAAAGCAGTAAAACGAGCTATTGTGTCATTGCCCGCACGCAGGAAATGTGTCTCTTACATGATTGTGGGTCCTTTTGTTGCACTATTATACCCCTTCCTTTCACATCACAGTTTATATTTTATTTCGTGTCGTCTCACCTTGTGGTCTCATCCACGGGAAGAGTTGAGTTGGAGAGGGACTCTGCTCTGTGCTCTCTGCCTCCTCTCCGATGCCGTTCGCGCGGTCAGCTTGCAGTCGCTGTACTGGACTAAATCTGTGTCTTGGGTTCCGAAAAGGGTCTGCCTTTGCAGCGCGTCGTATCCATAGAAGTTGCCGGGTTCTCCGTGACAGGTTACGGCGCAAGGATTCTGTTGGTAAGGGGCAGTGGAGAGCGTGGATGCACCGTGGTGGTAAAACTCCTGTATCTGAGTTGGATGTTGGAAAGTTCCTCCGGTACCCGGTCCATAAACTACAGTGGGTCTACCTCCCAGATCTTGTGCGAACCCTGCACACTCGTAATAATTGGGACGCAACGAATCCCCACTTTTGTATTTTGAAAAGAGAGAATTGACAAAATAGGAACTCATCTTTTTGTTGTTGTTATTGTTGTTTGTGTTTTTAAGACTCGATCGTTCTGGAGTAATAAAAGCACAGCGTTTCTCGGTTGAAGCCACGTTCAGTGATTCCCAAAATATAGATATATATGTTGTATTTTAAGCACCCTTTAAATGTTCAAGCCACACTCATGCCTATTCCATAAAATCTCTTCCACTGAAGTGGTCCTGCATTACAATTTCCAGTATGGTGGTGCCAGTTCATAAACAGTTTTCTGTGATTTACTCCGCCGCAAATGAGTTGTTTCATATTTTGCAGTGTCTTTTCACGATAATTTGCATCTATTATCGCATCCTCATCCCATTGGCTTCGGCATTTCCACACGGACACTACACTGCGCGCTTGTGATATGGAGAGAGTGAGAGAATGAAAAAGGGAGAAAAGAAAAAAGGGGGAGAGAGGGAGTAGGAGAGAAAAGGGGGGTGAGTGAGAGAGGAGGGGAGAATATGCGCATTAATATATTCAACCGAGTAGTTAATGAGATATCTGCCGTTTTGCATTAGATCAAATGTATACGTACCCCCTCTTAAATAGATGGATTTTTTAGGGAGTAGCTAATAGGCAACCAAAATGATGCACACGTAGTCGTTAATTTTAAAATTCAAATGAGGTATATTCGCTTTTTTTAAATGTCAGGCTGCACTGGCAAATTGTAAAAGTACACGACTTAATTGCTATCAGTTTTAACAGGTCCAATAAATGTAATTGCTGTTCTTGAACAACTTGTCAAAAACACCTAACTCCATGGGTAGTGGCGCATTCACGACAGACGAGACAGTCATATTTAACATTTTAATGATCATGCTTTTATAAAATATGTTAATTGATAAAGATTTAAAAGCCCCGGAAAGGGATCCGCCACTGTTATAATTGTGAAAGCTGTTGTGAACGGTTTTACTCAACTATAAAATTTGACAAACGCCAACGTTGTTTGTTGTTTATAACGCACACAAAAACGCTGTTAAGATTTTATGAGGTTGCAACACTGACTAGTGTAGTTAAATATTCGACTTGGAGCAATTTCACTCATCTTGAAATCAAAATGATTTCATTTTAATTTGGGGGGGGTACTCAATGTGGGGCATCTTTTCGATATGTTTTACAATAGAAAATTTCGCATTTAAACCCTTTATTCTTGGAAGAACAAAGGACAATAGGCCTATAGCTACAATGCATTGTTCTCCATGTAGCCGCTTTTGTCCATGTAGTACAAACAACCCAGTTCTAAGAAAATAAATACAAAAATATTAACTTTGTAACACATATATAGTATGTACTATAGCAAAAATACACACGAATACATAGTTGTGTGTGCACAGCTATAAATAGGCTACGAAATAGTATACAATGGAACATTTGTGAAATAATATAACTCATCTAACTAATTAACTAACTCTAAAAAATATGAAATTAACTTACTCTAAATATATGTAATGCAAGCTTTACATTTTGACGAAAATGAGATTTACATTGCATACAGGTTTTGGCGCTCAATGGTGTTCTTGACATAAAAGTAAAAATTGTTCTTGTTTCATGTAGCCCACATTATATTGAACAACGTGAGTTTTAGCTTATTTTCTATTACACGATGTCGTATTAAACACGACGTTGATCAAATATAACGGTTATAAACAACAAAAAATAAATTCTGTATGTGTACTTTAATGAAAATTGCATTCAAATTTATGGTGAATTCCTTCTGACACTGCGATTGTCCAGTTCTGAGTGTTAGAATTGGCACGGACGTTTTAGATCTACGAAGTATAGTCGCCTGTTTCAATTTCTTTGTTAGTCGATATGGGTCAAATATTTAATATATCAAGTACGTAAAAAATTTCATCTGGTCTCAAAATAGTTTATTTTAATCCATATGTCAAGCGTTCTGCTCGTTCATGTTGCCTAATGTTTACACATTCACGTACGTGCTTTTTCACTCTAATTGTGCATGAGCATAGAATGTAACAGTAAATATTTTATTGTAATAATACATAACCACAATAATAAACCTTAAGACTGAAACATTTACCACAGCAAAACTAATTAAAACCAATTTGTTTTAACTTTAATTGTAGCTACATTTTCAATCATGAGATTTCCACACTACATATAAACCACAAACAAATTATTCTACATAAAACATAAAACTTCCTTCAAATATTTCACACATTTCTGTAGAATAATGGCAGGTAGCGTTATTTAAAAACTGTACATGGATATATTTTTCGTTGTTTTGCCCCAGGTTGTACAGATAGCCTACGTTTTTAGATAAAATTCCCATTTTATTCTTCAGTTTTTCTTGTTTACTCGAACATGATTTTGCACATAGGCCTATTGGATGTCCCCGTAGTAAATCTTATGAGGATTTCTTGTAAAGAAACTTAAGTTGGATGTGAAACTGGTGGTCTGGGCCATAACAGACTTCTTATATCACAGAATAACGTGTAAGCTTATTTTGGTGGAGCAATACCGCCACCATGTGGTATAAATTTGTTATGCCACGTATAAAGTATGTGTGAAACAGGCGTTCCATGTAGCATTTGATTCTATTAAACGTATTAAACGCTTGTTATCAGTATACTTGAAAATATCCATTTCAGAATATACATGATGAATATTAGAAAAGCCCAAGTAGCTGGAGCCTAGGTATACCTATGACCGCTTAAGGGAAAATACAATCCAAGTGTTTCGCATGATGTTGGAATGTATATCTTACTAAATAAACGCGATTCCTATGTTAAGGTAAAACAAAAATACAATCTCTTTGGAATGCTTGAAATGGATGTAGAATTGCGTATTTCAGACAATACATAGGATATAATTAAAATAAAAGGCAACGAATAGAACAGTTAAATTGTAAGCAAGTTCTCATTACATTGAAAAACATTAGTAGACATTAATTGCTAAAGATCGTGTTAAGTCTTTTCCCATAATTTCACTTAGGCTATAACTAGGATATACTGATACTTCTACATTATCAGGAAATTGCCCTGTTAATATTTCACATGTAGGTTACATTTGAAACGAAATAATGTTACATATGTGCACTATTTATATAACATAATATTTGAAAATATCACATGTTAAATAAAGTATAATGAAAGTATATAGTTTATAAACTACTATCAGGATGTGAATACGTTCCTCGGCAAAATCGTAAAAAGTGACTGAACATTAAACTAGTGGAGGAAACGTACTCAAAAATGCATTCTGTGAAAATTCGATACAAGTCCACCACTACTACTACTAGATAATAATAATGCCCTGTTAATATTTAATAATAGTTAATAATAAAAAAAAGAAGAAGAAGAAGAAGAAGAAAATAATACATTATCACTACAATACCCCCTCAACAGTAGGCCTATTACTCAAAATTTTCTGGTGAGTAGGCTATGGTGATGAGGATGTTAAGTGTTCAATTTAGATTACTTTTTTTTTAAAATACACTAGTAGCCTACTTAATTCAAAAAACACTAGGCTAATATATCTTTAACAGCGTTGTTAAATCTCTACATTTCTTTTAACCGTCCAAAGTGACCGACTCAGCAGAAAAAAAGATGGGGCATAGAAGATACACATTTGAAAGTGGGGGGAAACTTCTATTGTTTCTGATTCCGAGACCAAACAATCGAGCATTCTGCTACAAAATGGAGACCCGAGCCGGGGCGCAGGGCTGTAAACACATCAAGGTTCGTTTTTCCAGACGTCTCGCCAGAACCTTTTTGTATCGCGTTTTATTGCCCGCTATCTGGCAGGCTTGGAGTGCCCGGAAACTGAACAAAAGAAGGCGTCCTAAACGTAAGGCGCAGCCAGGCATCTGGAAGTACAGACTTGGTCATGCAAATCTCCACCAAGCGAAGACAAGATGTGTACAACACAAATACAGGGCGAATGCAAAGAAAATGTACACGCAGTCTAGATTCGATGATAACATTTCCAAACAGTTATTTAGGTGAATACTTGAAACTTTTCCTTTCCTCGGGTTTGCTTTACAGCCGTTTAGTTCTTAACCTTCAGAAATTTATACCCTATAAAGTTTTATTGCAGTCATATTCTTTTATTGCGGCTCACCACACTGAATTTTCTTTCGCTTTTATGACAGTAGACTTCCCATCCCCTCCTCCAAAGCAAGCACGGGCATCCCTTTGAGATGTTTGTATATTCCCTTAGAAAACCAGAATAAAACACCGGAGGATGGCTGGTTGAAGAAAGAAATTCTCAAAACGTGTACATTTTGCGACACTAATTATTCCACGTCAATAACTCTGAGAAATGTCTCTGTAAGGTTTAATTATGGGTTTTGCCGATATCAGCTGAACACATCTGCACGACAGTGTTATTGGCCTTTGTTTCTTAATACGTTTTTAATCTATGTTTTATATCAGTATACAGAATGTGTGATGCAAAGGCAAAAATCGTTTTTTATATGCGAACTATAAGAAACACTGAAAATAATTATAATTCATCTCACTTTCAGTTATTGTTAGGCTATCAGTCATGGCGTTTTTCAAAGCAGGTTTCTCGACGTAACCGATATCACACGAATAGATAAACTGTAAAATTCAAAGTAGCGGCTTAATTATTTCTGCAAATATAGACACGATTATAGAAGAGAGTAAGGCATGGCAAGTATACTGTTATCTTCTACTTTAGATTCAAGTTTATATTTGCATGCATAGGGCCTACAACACAAACGGCTATTTCTTTATAACCGAACGTTTCGATGAAAATCGTATTATAAAATGTTTATAAAGCTCATTTATTGATGCAAAAGAAGCCTGAACATTAATATAATTCGTTTCAAGAGCAAAAAGTTCAGGATAAGATCATTTTCTTTGAGTGATTAGCTCCGGCGCTTTACCGTAGGCTACCATGTCATGCTGGAATGTATAATGATATGTTATCAAGTAAGGTAATGCAATAACTGTTATGTTGTTTCAAGGCAAACGACTAATTTCTCTAATGAGTATTAAATGGCTGCTCGAAGCCCCGTATGTCTGTCGCCTTTTCCTTGAGCTAAAATACAAATATTTCAACGCACGAGATCAAACTTGTAACATGCCTTTATTTTAAATACAATTTAGAAAATTAAACGACAAAAGTGGAACATGTTACGTGGTCCTTCATCTTTAATTTAGAATATTGAATGCATAACACATAATGGGACTTGTGCATTCCTATACGATTAATGGTAAACTCCACCAATAAAAAACATGGCACATGTGTTCGACGTAAAGGCTACTTTAATATGGATCCAGAATTAACAGCGCCGTCGAAGCGTTTGAGATCAACAAACCAAGAACGGTAGTAAAGACGGCGATCTGATTTGGAGAAATACAATGAAATAAGCCACCATATAGGCATTATTATCACAACATATTAGTACAACGTATTTCTGGAATCACTTTGTTCTTAGGTCGTATCAGGGCTTTAAAGCTCAAACTGAAAGGAAGCAGTGGAGACTTTGCGTGGAATAAAATTTGGTAACGGTATAAATCGGAAATCAGAAGATTGCGTCGTGTTTTCAGTGCTACATGCCTACAGAGAGTCGACCAGACACGCGACATCCACAGCTATACGATTGAGAGGCTAAAGCTAAATATGCGTTTATAAAAAAAGAACACAACATGCCTCTGCAGTAGAACAACGATCTCGGTTTAGAAACATGTCGTCGCAAGAGCAAAGCATTGCAAACAATGTTTAAAACGATAAACGGAGCTTGTTTTCATTCAAGTATGACTCTTTCCCAACCAAACAAGCAGAACTCTCGAAAAATAAAAAAACATAGCGTCATCGAAAGAAGAGATGTTATTGATGTATTTACAATAAATTATACACGTCACCCCCCTCATGTGTGTTCGCAAAACATGGTGCATTTTATTTTGTACAGGCTGTTAGGAGATAAACACAAGTATATGGGATCCAGGACACTGAATTGCAATACAAAATGCACAGCAATGATAACAATGTAGGCTACACGTTTTACTGCTGCAAAGGTTTGACTTCCAATACAAAACGAGGTTCATTTGTCTCATACTCAGCTGTCCCTCCACTTCTGTTTCACATAAAAATACGATGGTTAGGTTATCTTTGCATTTACTATTTTGTTTTCCATCAACATATATTACGTTAATTATCTGAGTCAGTCAAGACTTTATATACCCTAACCTAAGTTAAAATGACTACCAGTGCTTTTAAGCATAATAGCAGTGGTGTCAGCGGCACTCTACTATACGCTGCATATTTACTGCCGTTTGACCCTTTTCCTGGAAAGGATACATTTTCCTAAAACAGATTTTATTCTGAAAAATAAAATAAAATACAGTTACATAATACTCGCATAAACATAGTCCTAGCACAATAGGCCATGGTAGAAACATGTTAAGGTCAGTTGTATTCGATAAGTAAGTATAACGTTCTCGATTTCCGACAACAGTTGAAACAAACTAGCCTACCATTATGCAACAAAGCTATCGTATATTGGGTCCATTTCAGAGGAGTTTTGTTTTGTAAAAACTTTAGGCAATTAAGGAGAAAATTAATTGCCCAATAACACATTTATTCAGGAATTAACTCGGTGTGCATTGCATGAGTCAAATATTTGTATACAGAACATAAATAGACTGTAGGCGTAATAATCTAAATACACTTTTGGAATAAACTAAAAGGTGACTAAAATCTATGTACCACATCTTTCAGCCGGCATGCGACCATTTCTCTCATAGATACTTGTAAAAACATTAAGTTTCCAACCCAACAATGAATAACATTTGATTATTTTAATCAGTAATTATTATTATTATTATTATTATGTTGATGAAAACAATCAAATTATCTTCATTTGTTAACGATATCTGTATGGCATCGTTAATGTATAAGGACGTGAGAAATAAAGTTATCGAAATTGAAATACCTACTAAAACTAATAGATAAATAGAGTCATACAATTAATAAAAATAATTACTTTAAGGACTGAAAGCATATGGCTGCACTATTACTACTATTTCACTACTACCACTACTACAACTACTACTACACATTCTATAAAATATGAAGTATAAGGGGTAACTATCTATCATGTGGGTTCTCTGAAAACCCAGCATTAAAAGATCCCATCTATGTATTTATATGCAGCCTACAACATATGTTTTAGTGTCCATATCGTGCAGGTGAAAGAGACAAAATGAAAGAACATCAGTAGTGATCCCTGTTCATGTGTTTTCTTAGACCCATCCTTGTGCTAATCCGTGGGCTGGTCCTTATTCAATTTCTTCATTTTCATCCGTCGATTCTGGAACCATATTTTGACTTGTCTCTCTGTCAAGTTTAGCTGGCGAGCTACCTCGTGCCTCCTATCCCGAGTGAGGTACATATTGAAGAGAAATTCCTTCTCAAGCTCCAAAGTTTGGTATTTGGTGTATGGGGACCGCTTCTTCCGAGAGGAACGCGCATGTAACCAGTTGACAGATGGGTTATCTGTGAACAAAGTTTAATTAACAGTTTGGAAATGTAATCTTCAAACCGATATTGAAATCTACATAAAAATGTAACGGTGTCCAAATGAACCAACAACAAACTCTCTGAATTAACAGTTATAAAAAATCTCTACTAAATGTTACATTTCTGCACACATCATCATCACAGTCGCTCGTGGAATGCACACTGCATTGGACAGTAAATAGTAATGTATCTGTCATAAAATACTGATGAATATCTGAAACATGACCAAACTATGCAAATTATGCAAGTTATTTAATATTCGTGTACCCAGTTAAATACATAACACGTTTTCCCATTTATTTCATGAGCAGTGATATGGGTTGACGTGATATGGGTTCAGGTTGACGTTAAAAATTATATATCTACTTTTGACATTCCCTAAAATACTTACCTAACCAACCGTAAGTTATCTGCACATTAATACCACTATTTCGAAAACTCAACATCCCTGAACATATCATGGCATTACGATATTATGACAGCAAAGCATTAATTTTCGAAAGTACGTGGAGGTAGGGGTTTATTGTATCATATTGATTGTATAGGGCTTACGTGTTCTAAAGCGATAATTATGTATTCTGATATCACTCTTGCTATGAAGAGGCTTCCGACAACATTAATTGTGTCCTATAAGACATGTATTATGACTGGCGTCCACTACATGCTTTTTAACCCAACCGTGCAAACTATGAATGTGATTAACCCCATGGAAGACAGCCGCCTCTTAGACAGTTCCTCTTAGAGCAGATAGTCTTCGTATTTTGGAGAAATATGCACACATTATGAGGAGTTGTTGGACTCTGAAGAGGCAATGTTTCCTCCCTGCTGCCCAGTGGAATGCAGAAGTAAATCGAAATGTATAATTTTCCAGCAGATGTCGTGGTTGGAGAAACTACGTTTCAGACTGTTGAGTTCCTATTCAATGGAATATACTTTTATTTAAAGAAGCGGTTTGTACCCATACAGCCCCCTTACGTGATATAATTGCATAGAACCGTACAAATAGATTGCTTGAACGGAGTCTAACTGCCTCAAAATGGGTTACTAGTACCTGTGCCGCGGACATGTGGACGTGGGCTTTGTCTCTTGTCAAGTAATACCCCAGGCTGTCATATCAACTAGCAATGGAGTGGTATCAATCCCTTGAGCGATAAGCCTTGTCGTGTCATTCTGTAGATGTGCTTTCGAAAAGGTGATATTATAGGTGAGGGTTTGGGACATGAATCTATGGTGCCAATTATATCTCTCTGAAAGATTCCTCCTATTTTATACTTTCAGAAAGAGTGTGTATTATCATATCAAGTGTCTCAAGTAGCCTATACTGTAAATCTTTATGACACCATTCTAATTTTATCACGGAAAATCCCCTCAAGGACCTAATTTGATATGTAAAACAACCCAATCAACCAAACATGACAGAAGACCATATTTTGATATTATAGCTTCTAGACACTGGCTCTTTTTTTAAAGAATTTAAAAACTGTTTGGGGTATGACTGATCGGCGATCACCAATCACATTCAATCACTGAGCGGTATACAATTAATGCTGGATTCGTAAACTGCATGGGCAATAAGCTTTTTTCGCATACGGGCCACTGTAAACATAAAGGGGAATGTGTATTTGCACTCCACTGTTTTGTGCTGTCATTTATTTTGGAGGCTTGCCTAGTATAGCACAATGGGGATCTCTTAAGGCTCTTGTTGTAATATTGAGTGAATTTCGTGAATTAAATAAAATATAGGATTCCACATCAGTCCCGTGCAACCAAATAAATGCAACTTCGACTTTAATTTCAGTCCGCGACTTATTTTTCAAAACATAGCTATTTTCTCCCATGCATCAGGAGCCTACAGTACGTATACCACATAGTCATTTAAACAAAATTAGCTGTCTGGAAAAGCAATTAATTAACTTGCTAGGCCCACGTAGTAATAATAATAATAATGATAAATTAAGAAGCCTTGTTATATATGGAAATCTAGATTCAGTTTTATGTTTATCATATAGCCTTTCCAAAAATCTTGCACAATGCACCGATAATAGCCTACTCAAGCAATTTAGTCACAGGTTTAATCAAGCCGCCATTAAGAACGTTCTGATATGCAGATGCATGGCTTTCCTTGTAAAAGCAACCATTTGCTCTTCAGACACAGATTAAAAAGCGACCTGCTTGGGGAATTAAAACTTAAAAAGACCTCACTGGTGAAGGCAGCTATCCAGAACTTCCTCTCCAGTCGTATGAGATCACGTATTAATAACACTGGAAAATGACCAGCAAACTTGACCCTGTATTGTTTTCAGAATATATTTTCATATTCGTATAGTGTTATGCAGCGACCGTTAGCTCTGTTAAATTAGTGGAGAATACATATTTGTTGAAATTGCTTGACTGAAGCCAGAGTAAGAGTGATACGACCCTGGTGTCTAAAGCAAAAACAAAAGTAAACTTCAAATGAGTGTAATTGGGAAATACAGCAGCTATAGCCTACTAATACAGCAACAACAACTACCACTGTCAATTACCTAGGAACGGGTCTCCGGAAGGAAGGAATCCACGATGGAATACAGCCACGAAATGGTAGTGAACCGAACACGTGCAATCCACCAGAAACCCACAACAGTAGGCAGCTACAGTCGGGCTGTAGCTCATTGAAGCTGAAACTAACATCCGCTACACCGAGTTGCATGCCGTTCTGATAAAAATGTACATGTATAAATGATCAAAATATCACGTTACATTTCTTCTATCACATATTTCTGAGTGGTTATGTGGGTTGTCCCTCTTTGTTCTTGCTTTATGGCAGCCTTTAAAAGCTTTACAGACTGTTTACTTCCTCCCTTTATAACTTACTTTGATCTGGCCCCTCTTTGTCTTCGCTACCTTCACAAATATCCTTATTGTCCTCGAAACCGGAGCCTTGATTGGAATTAATCTCCCTAACAGAAGGCGACTCCAAATTATACTCGTGCCCTTCAATTTTTGGGGGTTCTCCGATATGTCCAGGTAGCGGTTCTAGGTTGACTTGGCTCTGTCCAGCCAAGGAGTCAGACCTCGGGGCCGGATCAAACCAAGTACGAAGGTACCTAGGATCCGATGAAGGTTGAGTTGGGATATATGGATGGTAGACTGCGGGTAAACCATTGGAAGCGTGGGTATTAAAATGACTCCAAGGCGCGCTGAAAATAGGATGTTTCGGCTGGAAGTTGCAGGAGGGGAATTCTGGATGCTCACAGTGTCCTCCCGGCCGCCTGGAACTTGGATACTGTGCATGGGAAAACTTAGATGAAGTCGGATCTTCGCTTTCATGACTTATGAGAGAATCGACATAGTAATTGCTAAGAGTTCCAGAAATTGACATTCTCAGACATCATACAACACGCGCTTCATTGAATGAATGTGTGTGTGTATATATATATATATATATATAGGCTACGACACGAATAGATTTGCACGCTATTCTACTCGACGTCCTCGCCAACAAAATAGAGCGGGGCTGCTGTGTTGTGTACTCCAAGAGAAATGATTGGTCAGACTTTTTTCGTGAGCCTGATAAAGCGTCAATGAGGCGTAAATCAATCCGCCAAGGGGCAGCACGGAGCTCTCCCCTTCCCGCACTAAACATATTTTTCTGTTTATAATTCATTTTATTTATGGATTTATTTTACATTATTATGAAGAAACCGGCATGTAATACATTAGCTACATAATAGACAACACAAAGAAAGTATACGGCTTAAAAGCATCAAATGATAAATAGTTCAGATATTGAACATTTCGATAGAATATAGAAATATTTGAAATAAAGATAGAAAATATTTTAATATATCTTTCGTGAATGCGATAATGAACGAACTTTATAAAAGGGCAATGAAGAAAAAAGTATTCACTTTCTCTTTGCATTTTCATCTAGCCTAGATGTGTACAGTTCTCGCTTTAATTTAATACAAGTATTCATTACATATTTTTTTAGAAGTTCAATTTTCTTATGGCAAAAGAAAATAATCTAAAATTGATTTTATTTGCAAACGAAGGGTCATTTTTCTTTACAAGCGCGTTAAACATCCCCTCCATATTTATTGAATAAACTACTTTAAACTGAAATACTAGGCTACAATAATGACAAGGCTACATCAGGCAGCTTTCAATTTTATAAACTTGATATACTGCCTGTGTACCGAAGACCGAAAATGGCACCGCTGTAGCATTCTTCCATGTGTCAAATACGCTGTGCACATTCACACTCACGAACCAAAGTAAATAAGGTAGGAATCAAACTGAAACAACTTTCGACGCACGAGACGAAATCGTGTCTTGTATTATCATGAACTTTGGGGAGATCATGCCAAGTCGCAATTTGGAGACATATGTGCTTAGAACATTTCTGAAAGGTTCACCACCTAATGACTGAATGACTGGCACAAGTAAGACACTCGGCTTTAAACCAAATCTCTCTTCTCACTGAATAAGAAACGATGTTACGTTATTTTCGGACCCGGGTTTACAGCGTCCATCATCCTGTGTTTCGAATGCGAAATGAGAACTCACAACCAAAACATAATCATGAAGGTGATGTTCATGTGAAATCTGGCACTGAAAGTGTCTTGTCATTTAGATTAAAAGAAAAGTATTTCTCCAAAGTTACAGGCATCACATTCCCGAACCACACCCTACATCAGCTAATAGTGCGAATGACCAATCCATGGTTGCCCTAAAATGAAACGATAAATAAATAGGCTACATGTTTGTTTCTAACGCGTTTTTATTCTATCTAAATAAATGGTAGTATAGGCTACCGCACTACCCACGCCCCCAACATGATATAAATCATTATTATTATAAACGTAAACTGTAGACTAATTGTAACTAACATAATGCGACGGCTTTCCACTGGCCGTCGAGAAGTATTGCTTTACAGGAAAACAAGTTATCCCTTCGTATAATGAAGCCACATAATTTTGCATGTGTAGAGTCTACATCAGCTGAGCATATTATTTTATCAGCTACATTTTTACTACTGCTGAATCAAGGTAATGCTATAGAACACAAATATCCCAACTTTAGAATGAAAAACGTGTAAAACTATTCTACATTGATTATCTTCTTAAGTTTTATAACCGTTTAAAAAACACTGTAATAAAGCTGATGGTTTTCTGCAAATGAAACGCTTTAAATAACCCTTCAAATCTGCATAACAGCCCAAATTTGTCTTGCAGCAAAATAGGAATGCGGAATTCAAATGAAACCCCATTTACACACAAACTTATCTTGAGTGTTTTTTTTAGCTATAGACCTACTATTTTTCCGCTTCAGGTTCAATTGTCCCTTCCTCAGAACAGCACCAACATATCTGATGTGGATAACACGTGATAAAACTCATGATCTAACACGGACAATTAACATAGCCAGATCAATATTTATTGGTAGAAAAGGAATAGGTTATTGGTTTTAATGA
Organism: Synaphobranchus kaupii; assembly: GCA_029718625.1. Taxonomy (NCBI): domain Eukaryota; kingdom Metazoa; phylum Chordata; class Actinopteri; order Anguilliformes; family Synaphobranchidae; genus Synaphobranchus; species Synaphobranchus kaupii. Next base: position 83,393,900 of record CM056379.1, read on the forward strand.
TAATGTTATGTAGATTTATCTCACGTATGTGTGCTAGGCGATTCAATTTATGTTGTTTCTGATGATATATTTGGAAAAATGAAACCAAAGTGGGAAATACTATATATATATATATATATATATATATATATATATATATATATATATATATATATATATATATATACTATGTGCCGGCCACTATTATTGGCACCCCTGGTAAAGATGAGTAAAAAGGGTTATAAAGAATTCACCGTTTGGTGAATTAGCTTAATCTCACACTGAAAAAATGAGAAAAATCCAACCTTTAATTTAAGTAAATTTATTATGGAGAAAAATTAATCCCTCATCAAGAAATAATTATTTTTAACAAAACCATATGTGCCACAATTATTGGCACCCCTGCATTTATATATAGAATAAAGCAATCATTTTTAATATTTGGTCGCATATCCTTTGCATGCCATGACTTCCTGATGTCTGTGACCCAACATCAAAACTCTCTGATATCTTATTTTCTGGTGCTCTTACAAGCGATACTATAATGTCTCTACATTTGAATGGATCTCTATGGGAATTGGGGGGTGGGACTAGATTTAGCTGTAAATTAGACTGGAATAGTATGGAAACACATTGTTGGCTAAATGGCTCTAAGTCATCAAGGGTCTGACATATCAAACAAGCCTTAAACCATCACTCTGCTGCCAGAAATACAGTAGATATGGATGGACAACTTGAAGGGTTTCTTCTCCTGACTTACTTTTCTATAGAGTTCAATAGGAAAATTTGTCAGGAGAAACAACCCTTAAAGTGATCCATCCATATCTACTGCATATCGGGCAGCAGAGTGATGGTTTGAGGCTCGTTTGATACCTCAGACCCTTGATGACTTACAGCCAATTTACCAACCACATGTTCCATACTGTTCCAGTGTAATTTACAGCTAAATCTATCCCATAAAAATTCCCATAGAAATCCATTCAAATGCAAAGACGTTATACTATCGCTTGTAAGAGTACCAGAAAATAAGATATCAAGAGCCTTTTGATGTTGTTGGGTCACAAACATCAGGAAGTCATGGCATGCAAAGGATATGCGACCAAATATTTAAAATGATTACTTTATTTTTTTATTATTACTATATATAAATGCAGGGGTGCCAATAATTGTGGCACACGTGCTTTTGTTAAAAACAATTATTTCTTGATGAGGGATTTTTTTTCTCATAATAAATTTACTTCAATTAAAGGTCGGATTTTTCTAATTTTTTCAGTGTGAGATTAAGCTAATTCACCAAACGGTGAATTTTTTATAACCCTTTTAACTCATCTTTACCAGGGATGGCAATGATAGTGCCGGCATATATATATATATATATATATATACAGTACTGTGAAAAAATCTTAGGCACCCAAAATAGTTTTATATACATTTTTTCTTAGATGTTTATTTTTTGTCTTCAACATTAGTGTGTCAGTAGAAAAGATAAAATTTTAGATTTACAAACATTATTTTCAAAAATATTAATTGAACTATCTTCAGCGAAAAGAAGAACAAGGAGTTCTGCAACAGATGGTATGGCCTCCTCAGAGCCCTGATCTCAACACCATCGAGGCTGTCTGGAATTACCTGGACAGACAGAAGCAAGCGAGACAGCCAAAGTCTGCAGAAGAACTGTGCAAGTTCTCCAAGATGCTTGGAACAACCTACCAGCTGATTTTCTTACAAAAACTGCACGACAGTGTACCTAAGAGAATTGATGCAGTTTTAAAGGCAAAGGTGGTCACACCAAATATTGATTTGATTTAGTTTTGTACAGTTTAATGCTCTTTATAGTCAATTGTTTGATATTAGAATAGAATAGAATAACTTTTATTTTCCCATTTGGGGATATATATATATATATATACCCAGTGCCCTCCACAATTATTGGCACCCCTGGTAAAGATGAGTAAAAAGGGTTATAAAAAAATTCACATTTTGTGGAATTATCTTAATCTCTCACTGAAAAAAATTGAAAAATCCAACCTTTAATTGAAGTCAATTTATTCTGAGAAAAAAATCCCTCATCAAGAAAGAATTATTTTTAACAAAACCATGTGTGCCACAATTATTGGCACCCCCGCATTTAATACTTTGTACAACCTCCCTGAGTCTTCTCCCGTAACATCTAATAAGGTTGGAGAATACAGAGTAAGGAATCTGAGACCATTCCTCTTTACAGAATCTCTCCAGATCATCCAGAGTCCTAGGTCCCCTCTTGTGCACTCTCCTCTTCGGCTCAGCCCACAGATTTTCAATGGGGTTTAGGTCAGGGGACTGAGAGGGCCATGGCAGAAGCTTGATTTTGTGTTCAGTTAACCATTTTTGTATTGATTTGGACGTATGTTTTAGACCATCCTTCTTTTTACGCCAAACCCACCTTGAGTGTTGGTTGCCGAAAAGCTCAATTTTCTTTTCATCTGACCATAGAACACCATTCCAGTCAAAGTTCCAGTAGTGTTTAGCAAACTCCAGGTGCTTACATTTGTGGTGAAATGACAGGAAAGGCTTTTTTCTGGCATGCCTTCCAAATAATTTGTTGACATGGAGGTGATGTCTAATGCTAGTTTTGGAGACTTGATGACCCCAAGATGCAACTTTTCTCTGTAATTCTCCAACAGTGATCCTTGGGGATTTTTTTGCCTCTCTTACCATCCTCCTCACTGTGCGTGGGGGCAAAATAAACTTGGGTTCTCTTCCAGGCAAGTTTCTAACAGTTCCAGTTGCTTTGGACTTTTTAAGTATTGCCCTAATGGTAGATCTGGGCATTTTCAGGTGAGTAGAAATTTTTTTATAGCCATTCCCTGACTTATGAAGCTCAACACACTTTTCCCTCATTTGATTTATGTGTTCTCTTATCTTTCCTATGTTTATGTATGAATAAGGGAATATGGTCTCTGTGTCACCCCATATTATAACCCAGTGAAATAGGAAATCATGGATTACTGTTTGAAAGTTCCTAAACACTCTGATCAACTTTTAAAAGTAAAATATAAATGGAAAAAATGCTTCAGTTACATTTTGTTCATAAGGATTTCTAGGGGTGTCAATAATTGTGGCACACGTGGTTTCGTTAAAAATAATTATTTCTTGATGAGGGATTTTTTTTTCTCAGAATAAATTTACTTCAATTAAAGGTTGGATTTTCCTCATTTTTTCAGTGTGAGATCCAAACGGTGAATTTTTTTATAACCCTTTTTACTCATCTTTACCAGGGGTGCCAAGAATTGTGGAGGGCACTGTATATATATATATATATATATATATATATATATAGATATAAATGCTAAGTTCATTTTTCACCATCATAAAACCAAATGCATTCATTCTATCAACATTCAATCACCCCAAGCACATGAATTATTAATTACTTGCCATACTTAATTCATGTAAAGTATGGAAAAATAAAATCTACAATGTTGTATTAATTATAGGCATTACCACTAATATTACAAATAAATACATGGAAAATTTACATTAATTTCACTAGATAATGTAATGATTATGATGAGTATTATTTTTATTATTATTGTAGAGTATTCACGAATGAAAGCAAATGCACTATATCACAACCGGTTGCTGAAAAATTTAAATTTTTATTAAACTCTATTAATGTTTTTCGATATCAAGAATCATAATCAGAGGACGAATAGGAATAATTCAACATACACGTTTTCTTTTTCAATTTATGTGTGTGTGCGTGCATGTCTTTGTATGCGTGTGCCTTAAACATTAAGCACTGCTTTTCAATTGCTATAAATTAATTCTAGTCTTCACTTAGAATATACACACGCAGTGTGTTCTGTTTGTCAACTTTATTGGAAACAAATAAACTTCACGTTTAAAAATTAATCTGTTTGACTGTTTCAGTTCATTCAGTCATGTCATGACCCGGTTCATGTTCTGTTAAAAATAACTTACATTATGATAGAAGAGTACTCTTATGACAGAAGAGTAAAGGAATATCACTTAAAATGCAAGGTTTTTGGCAAACTGTTTTAGTCTTAGGCAGCCTAGAATATATATATATATTTTTTCTTAGATGTTTATTTTTTGTCTTCTGCATTAGTATGTCAGTAGAAAAACACACACAAAGATTTCAAAACATTCATTTTCCAAAAATTTTATTGAACTATCTTCAGCGAAAAGATGAACAAGGAGTTCTGTAACAGATGGTATGGCCTCCACAGAGCCCCGATCTCAACACCATCGAGGCTGTCTGGGATTATCTGGACAGACAGAAGCAAGCGAGACAGCCAAAGTCTGCAGAAGAACTGTGGCAAGTTCTCCAAGATGCTTGGAACAACCTACCAGCTGATTTTCTTATAAAACTGCACGTCAGTGTACCTAAGAGAACTGATTCAGTTTTAAAGGCAAAGGGTGGTCACACCAAATATTGATTTGATTTAGTTTTTTACTGTTTACTGCTTTTTATAGTCAATTGTTTGATATTTAGAAACTTTTCATTTCATTATTCTTGAAAGCATCTTCGCTTTACAGAATATTTTCACATGTGCCTAAGACTTTTGCACAGTAGTGTATATTTCCAAAAAGTGGTCACTGTTTCATAACTTTAATAATACATCCCTGAGACTTAGACTGCTGATCGCAAACGGACCATGCACGAATAAAAAACGATTTAAATACTCTTTACACGCATCGATTTTGGGTCCAATTCAGTAAGCTATAAAAAATAACATAATAGCTTCTCCTTTCAAGTAAAAACTTTTCCCAAAGGCATCGTAGAGTTAAGATCATCTTAGAGTGTTTTTGTTTGGGCTTTATTCATTTATTATTAAAATGATTAAAATGTACTGACATTATATAAAAAAGATAATACAAATAGAGGTGCAAACTGAAAAAAAAACAAAAGATGAAAAACAAACAAACAATTAAAGTAATATAAAAACAAAATAGCCTGATGATCTTTATCTAAGATCCTTTTGGGAAACGGGGCCCATGCAGTACAAGTTTGTACAAAATTTCGGAGTGGCAGACTTGTCCATTAATGAAGGGCGTGTGTGGGGTGCATTCACTTCATATCGATTATTGAGTCTATTATGCAGAAAACCTGGAGCGGAAAACTGAAGTAGGCCTAATTCAGGCAGTTGCAGGTTGCTGTGGTGTTAAACATAGCCTATACATCTCAACAACATAAACTACCCAAATTACTGAATGTGTTTCCCGAACGACGAAAGTCACCGCTTAACCACCATAGTACGATGGATCATTAAACTACCAACCTAGTCACGACCAGATTGTGCTAATATATCTAAGCCTAAAATTTGCTGTAGCCCCCCTAAATATTTTTTTAAGCCACTAGTTTTAATCATTACATTTTTTTCAGATTGATTTCACAAAATGTGCCATTGACACTCCAGAATCATAACGCACACGGAAAAGTCTGGCGCTAGGACCCTGGGGAGGCTTAATCTAGTGCAGCCATTGGTTAGAGTGCAGTGTGGTAGAGCCGCGTGACCGCTGAATTCAAAAGACCGCTACAGACTGAGAGTGGGTTGTAGTATGAACGTTCCAATGCTGCTGTAACAAATCACTAGTCTAGTAGCCTACTTGAGCTCAATAAGTTCGGTAACAACATAAACCACTTAACATAATTTAAAATTAACAGTTAACGTTAGCTACAAAAGCTCTTGCTCCATAGGTCTGTTCTCAAGTGCTACTGCTAGGCTGGATCCATACCATGTCGAAAAAAATAAGTAAGTTCAAACTACTTATGAATTTTAGCCTATATTTTCCACTATGTTGAGCAGCCAGAGTCTACGATGTGTAAAAAAAATCTTGACTATAACGTTGTTTGTATTAAGTAAAGTCATGTATTATGGGTATACCTGAGTTGAAAATATGACTGTTAATCCCTTAGTTTGGTAGAAAAAGGCAGGAGTGTCTTCATTATAGCCTATGGGAACCATATTAATGTTAGTTGCTGAAACTCCTGGCTCCTATCGCCTTTCCAGTTCCTATAGCCTATAGCTTAACAGTTACTGGTTCACATTTTAGGTTTATATGAGATGGCTACAGTTGTTCAACTAAAATGCCTAAACGGAATTTGTGAAGCTTGCCTGTTACTAATAGCCTATAGCTGCTAAATAAATTTTAAAACGGAACTCACTTTCTGCATCTGCAACGTGGAGTAGCTAGCCTCTCTGGTTTTATGTCCTCGGTTAGCTACTGCGATAGCCTGGATAAGACATATAATAGTTTACAGTTAGATAGCTACGTAGGTAACTTATTTGACTCATAAAGTTAGGATGCTTTGATAAAGCTACAAAAGTTCAACGTTTTTTTTCTAATGATAGGGAGAAGTTTACGGGAGAGTATAATTTTGAGGGAATCCCCCCCACCCCCAACATGATTCCCTGCTCATGAAGGGTGATCACAAGTGTGTACATAAACATTTAGATGTATGCTATGTAACCTGGTTTTTAATTCCAATAAAAAACAAATCACTGGTTAAATTTAATCTACAGGCCAGGCCTAAATTAATTCTGCTGCCATTGAGGCAATTTTTATAAGGTGTCAAACTAGAATAGGCTACACATCGGCTTTGACATCACAATGTGTCAGCTGTTGCCGATGCCGATAAATTTTAGTTGATAGACGATGGTATCGTACATCAGCCCAACCCTATTGCTACATATGTAAGCAATTTATAGAAATATTCTTTGCAACAACTAAATTATTTATTGATTTTAGGCTTATTGCTGCTCTCAAAATTCATGGGGAACAACAATTTTGTGGCTGCCTTTTTGAAAAAAAGTTATCCTGGGGGTGCATGCCCCCAGACCCCCCTAGTACAGGCTTAGCCCCCCTAAACATATACCTCTGGCGACGCCCCTGGTCACGACTGTTCCACAAAACCGTATGTGACTAGGTCGCAAATTGGCACCACTGTCGTTCGCACCACAATTGCTCGAACAACGTCGTTAATGGCACTATGCAGCGTCTGGAGTGATAATTTATCCAGACTAACTTGTGCTTACGGAGAATTCCTAACGTGTCTGTGTCATGGACGAAGAGAAAAATTACAATGAATGTGCGAAGAGTTTTAAATCCTACAAAAATTATGTATGTTAATTTAGGATAAAACTTTTTAAACTTGGGCTTCCTAGGTTTCATTCATAACTCAATATATCCAAAATACATGTAGGCTACTTCGCTAAAAGATTATGCTGCATCCTCAAAAATGTGCCTTATAGTGTTTAATTCACTTTCTTATGAACAACTATTTTTAGTGAGTATGTGCTAATAGTTTACAAAAGCGAAAGGAGTCCAGGTGTTGTGCCGTATTATGCACCCCTGTCGTGGAATGCACCCCCTGGCGGAAACATAATTACAAGGGGGTGCATATTCCGGCAGGGCTGCATTTCAGCTTGCCGTGAAATGCACCCCCTTGTAATTATGTTTCTGATGACCCCAGCATCAAATGCTTTTTAGGGCATACATATGGAGCCAAAATGAGTTACCACTGTGAGTTTCATGGATGTGAGACCTTCTTAGCCAACGTTAGGAAGGGGGTGCATTTCACGGCAAGCAGAAATCCAGCCCTGCCGGAATATGCACCCCATTGTAATTATGTTTCTGGTGACCCCAGCATCAAATGCTTTTTAGGGCATACATATGGAGCCAAAATGAGTTACCACTGTGAGTTTCCTGGATGTGAGATCTTCTTAGCCAAAGTTAGTTGGGGGTGCATTTCACGGCAAGCAGAAATCCAGCCCTGCCGGAATATGCACCCCCTTGTAATTATTTTTCTGGTGACCCCAACATCAAATGCTTTTTAGGGCATACATATGCAGCCAATATGAGTTACCACTGTGAGTTTCATGGATGTGAGATCTTCTTAGCCAAAGTGAGGAAGGGGGTGCATTTCACGGCAAGCTGAAATGCAGCCCTGCCGGAATATGCACCCCCTTGTAATTATTTTTCTGGTGACCCCAGCATCAAATGCTTTTTAGGGCATACATATGGAGCCAAAACGAGTTACTATTGTGAGTTTCATGGATGCGAGTTCTTCCTAGCCAAAGTTAGGAGGGGGTGCATTTCACGGCAAGCAGAAATCCATCCCTGCCGGAATATGCACCCCCTTGTAATTATTTTTCTGGTGACCCCAACATCAAATTCTTTTTAGGGCATACATATGGAGCCAATATGAGTTACCACTGTGCGTTTCATGGATGTGAGATCTTCTTAGCCAAAGTTAGGAAGGGGGTGCATTTCACGGCAAGCTGAAATGCAGCCCTGCCGGAATATGCACCCCCTTGTAATTATGTTTCTGGTGACCCCAGCATCAAATGCTTTTTAGGGCATACATATGGAGCCAAAACGAGTTACCATTGTGAGTTTCATGGATGCGAGTTCTTCCTAGCCAAAGTTAGGAGGGCGTGCATTTCAGGCAACTGGAAAAGCAGCCCTGCCAGGACATGCAGCAGCTTTTTGGCTCCAGCATGACATACTGCACACAGCATACATTTGGGGAAAAATATATGTTACCTGTGTGTTTGGTGGGTCTAAGCCTGCAATTGTCAATGATAGATAGGGGATACATTTTTATTAACTAATTTAATACATTTAATATACACATACTTTTTTATTAAATAAATTCATCAACAAATACTTTACGGTGATCATTGGGGTACTGCCAAGTATCCATTACAAGAATAGTTTAGCTATTTGACTTGCATATATGGCATATGCACTGATAACAGTGGATCTCCTGGATAAGGAAGCTGTTATTTCCCCAGCTACGAGTAGCTACATACAGGCTAACCCCAGTAAAATTCCAGCTCATTTATAATTACAGTTGGGCTATATTACCACAGAATTCGCGATCGTGCAATAAGAAAACTGGATTTCCGTCCAATATTACACGTTATCAATTGCGTGTTTTAAGTTCAAATTATATCAAATCGAAGGTTGCTTACCCTCTTTAAAACAAGGATATCCTTCACAAAGCATTAGGGTACAATAATATGAATACCTCCTTCATATTATTTTGGTGCGATAATGAAACGAAGCGAATTCGGCTACTTTTCAAACCGAATGACGTAAGCGCGCGCGCTCCCGCCAGGGGGTGCATTCCACAGGGGTGCATAATACGGCACAACACCTGTGTCTTAGTACAGTGGTTCCCAAACTCGGTCATCGGGGACCACTGTGTATGCTGGTTTTCGTTCCAACCACAATTGCAATCCCGGAATTTTAACAAGATGTCAATTGTTCTTAATTAGGTGTTTGTCATATTTAGAGGGATTATTTACCCTCTTAAACCACATTATGTTAGCAATAGCCATGCATGTCATGAATAACAATATTCTCATTGTGCTATATTGCAAATAATTACAAAAAGGGGCAAAAAAAAAAAAAAAAAAAATTTTTTAACTGACCAAATTTATTTTATTTTATTAAATAAAATTAAAGACTGAGGTGACTCAATAGGCTCCTAATTGGTGAAATTGTGGATATATGGCCGCTAAAACTAACCATTTGATAAATAATGAAAAAAAGACAAAGAAAATGATAACGAGCCAAACTTGCAGTGTTAATACATTTAAGAAAAACTTGATGAGGGAACTTAAAAACTCACGTTTCCAACTACCTAATTAGGAGCCAATTGATTCACCCCAGTCTTTAATTTGATCAGTTTAAAAAAAATGTTACCTATTTGCAAAACAGCCCAATAAGCACAGTAGGAACATGGGAATTTTTATTCTTCATGGCATGCATAGCTATTTCTGACATGATGTGGCTTAAGAGGGTAAATAATCCCTCTAAACATGAAAAGCACCTAATTAAGAAAAATGAACAGCTTGTTAGGATTTTGGGATTGCAATTGTGGTTGGAACGAAAACCAGCATACACAGTGGTCCCCGAGGACCGAGTTTGGGAACCACTGCCTTAGTATGTTGAAGTGCATGTTACAATTACTTTGGCTTTTTCTGTGCCACAGCTTCGAACCCAGTCTAGTGTTTGACACGTGTCAGCCTCTCCCTAAATTTTGTCCTGTTTTCTCCGCTATTAAATAAAGCAGCCTTAAATATTATTATGTTAATATTTCCCTTTGGGGGTAGCCTGTATATATTCGTATCTAGGCCTTCAGTAGACTATATCTAAGCCTATCTAGATATATATTTATTTATCTAATTAGCCACAGTCAGTCTATATATTCTTATGAAGAGAAAAGAAAGGTAGATTCACTCAAGGTTACGGCAATTCATTCATGAAGGATAATTTGTAACTTCCATAAGTAGCCTACGATACCTCTAAACACAAAAATGCTTCGACAACAAAATCTTGTGGTAGGCTAACTAACAGATTTAAGGGACCTTTTTAAAAAACAATTTGGCGCCCAACACGGGGCTGTGTATGGTAAGGGACCTTTATTCACAAAATGACAAACCTCGCTTTACTGTTGGATAATTTGGAAGTTTGGAGTAAAACTGCGGGAATTGATGACGCAATCGTAACTAACAAGGAACAGGAGCTTCGTCCCAATATTCTTCACTCCGCACCTCCTTTCCTCCACTCCCCCACTACCACTCCTCTCCTACCCGGAAGTATGCAAAACTGCCTGGGCCGCGTTTCCCGATAATCATGTGGTTTGCGCTGGCCAAAGACTGAAATCGCTACGGGAATTTTCAATAGCCAATGAAAAGTGAGTTTGCGACAGAGGAAGGAAGAGGTGGAAAAATACGGAAGTAAACATCAAATCCAAACTGCGGTCAAGCCAGCCTCCACTTCGAAAAAGATGGTCAGGCTAGCCCCCACGTACACCTCATAGTGTCACTCAGAGAACCTCAGGACATTCTGATGTGGAATTTCAATATTAAAGCCCTCTAAAATGTCATATAAATGCTGTGTTTCTTCTAAATTCAGATTAATATTAAAAGGAAACGTCCTGTTTTCACTGACCAATTTCACTTCAGAATGATAGGACACCCCCTCAGGGTGTCATTCAGAAAATCTCAGGACATTCTGACGTGGAATTTCTAAATTAAAGCGCTCTAAAATGTCATATAAGAGCTGTGTTTCTTCTAAATTCAGATTTATATTAAAAGGAAACCTGTTTTCACGGAACCATTTCTCTTCAGAATGATAGAAGAAGACCTCAGAGTGTCACTGAGACAATCTCAGGACATCATGATGTGGAATTTCAAAATTAAAGCCCTCTAAAATGTCATATAAATGCTGTGTTTCTTCTATATTCAGATTTATATTAAAAGGAAACGTCCTATTTTCACTGACGAATTTCACTTCAGAATGATAGCACACCACCTCAGGGTGTCACTCAGACAATCTCAGGACATTCTGATGTGGAATTTCAAAGTTAAAGCCCTCTAAAATGTCATATAAGAGCTGTGTTTCTTCTAAATTCAGATTGATATTAAAAGGAAATTTCCTGTTTTCACAAAACCATTTCTCTTCAGAATGATAGAACAACACCTCAGAGTGTCACTCAGGTAACCTCAGGACATTCTGATATGGAATTTCAAAATTAAAGCCCTCTAAAATTTCATATAAGATCTGTGTTTCTTCTAAATTCAGATTGATATTAAAAGGAAACTTCCTGTTTTCACAAAAGCATTTCACTTCAGAATGATAGAAGAACACCTCAGAGTGTCACTCAGATAATCTCAGGACATTCTGATGTGGAATTTCAAAATTAAAGCCCTCTAAAATTTCGTATAAGATCTGTGTTTCTTCTAAATTCAGATTGATATTAAAAGGAAACTTCCTGTTTTCACAAAAGCATTTCTCTTCAGAATGATAGAAGAACACCTCAGAGTGTCACTCAGATAATCTCAGGACATTCTGATGTGGAATTTCAAAATTAAAGCCCTCTAAAATTTCATATAAGAGCTGTGTTTGTGACGACCGCATTCCCGTCCTGCTGTTTCCCGTGTTTTCCCTCTCCCCCTGTGTCGTGTTCGTCTCTCCCTAGTCCGTCCTTCACCGTGCTGCAGACTGGGCGTAGCTTCCTAATTGTTCCACCCTGTTTCTCGCCAGTCCTTACAGCCTATCCCACTTCCCCGCTTTCGCATGCATTCCACACTCTTCTATCTGCTAATCACTCCTGCATACATTCGCACGCGGCACATAATTGATACCAATTGAATGTTGTATTTAGTCACCCGGTGTTTTCTATCCTGGGCTGGTTCGTTATTTGTTGTCCAGACCAAGTTTGGGCAGATCTCGTTCGTTAAACGTTGTTGTCTGTCAACCTCTGGTCCTGTCCTGAGTCCTAGTAACCAGTCTAGTATTATTCCTGAGTCCTGGCTGTACTGGTGTTAATTCGCCTAACCGCCGTCTTGAGTCGTAGTAACCAGTCTAGATTTATTCCTGAGTCTTTGCGGCTTTGGTGTTAATTCACCTCCCGCTCTGTTTAAAACCTGAGTTTGCTCTTGCCTGAAACAGCACGTCTGCTGTTTATTATTCCTGTCTTGTCAAACTAACTCTGTCTGCTTCATTCGTCTGAACTGCAGCTGTTGGTTGTTCCTGCCTGTGTTGCGGTCTGCAGCCTCCCTCCTAACGCGTGTGCAGCCATCTGGGCTTCTGCTCCTCCACACTGCAGCTGTTCCTGCGTCCGGCCGTTGCCGCATCTACTGCCACGGTTACAGTTGCGCTCACTGCTGCTGCCCTGCTGCTACGCCTGGGTCCGATGCGGATCCCGATCCACGATCCTGCTCTCCCGCTTCCGCTCCCGCTCATCCCCTGCTCATGGTAACCGGTTGTCTGTTTCCATTGCCTCCCCTGCTCTCCCCTAACTCTCTCATTCCCCGCAGCCTCAAGCCCGGTCTGGTCGAAGTTAATATCGCCCCCTACTCTTCAGGAGAGGGCCGGTATTGCAGTGTTAATTATTGGATGCTTCGCGCTCCCACATCTGTCTGTCCGTCTGTCTACCGTTTGCCCAGTCCAGTCCAGTCCAGTCTAGCCCTGTCAAGTCCAGTTCCGGTCTGGAAGGAGCGTTGCCCGGTTGCCAAGTCCAGTTCCGGCTTGGAACAAGTGCGGCCCATTGTCCAGTCCGTTCCGGCCAGGAACGAAGTCCAGTCCGTGGTCCAGTCCCGTTCCGGCCAGGAACGAAGTCCAGTCCGTGGTCCAGTCCCGTTCCGGCCAGGAACGAAGTCCAGTCCGTTGTCCAGTCCCGTTCCGGCCAGGAACGAAGTCCAGTCCGTTGTCAAGTCCAGTTCCGGCTTGGAACAAGTCTAGTCCGGTTGTCAAGTCCAGTTCCGGCTTGGAACAAGTCAACCCGGTCCAAGAATCTTGTGTGTGTACCTTATAACCTGTCTTGCCTTTCTCCCCTTGCTACAGGACTGCCCTGTTTAGCAATAAACATCTGAGAATTGGCAATCTCTTGTCTGAGTCGTGCATTTGGGTTCAGTCCACTTTCAGGGTCATAACAGTGTTTCTTCTAAATTCAGATTGATATTAAAAGGAAACATCCAGTTTTCACAAAACCATTTCTCATCAGAATGATATAAGTACACCTCAGAGTGTCACTCAGGCAATCTCAGGACATTCTGATGTGGAATTTCAAAATTAAAGTGCTCTAAAAATGTCATAAATGCTGTGTTTCTTCTAAATTCTGATTGATAGAAAAAGGAAACCGCCTGTTTTCACAAAACCATTTCACTTCAGAATGATAGAAGAACACGTCATAGTGTCACTCAGATAATCTCAGGACATTCTGATGTGGAATTTCAAAATTAAAGCCCTCTAAAAGTTCATATAAGAGCTGTGTTTCTTCTAAATTCAGATTGATATCAAAAGGAAACTTCCTGTTTTCACAAAACCATTTCTCTTCAGAATGATAGAAGAACACGTCATAGTGTGACTCAGACAACCTCAGGACATTCTGATGTGGAATTTCAAAATTACAGCCCTCTAAAATGTCATATAAGAGCTGTGTTTCTTCTAAATTCAGATAGATATTAAAAGGAAACTTCCAGTTTTCACAAAACCATTTCTCTTCAGAATGATAGACGTTCACCTCAGAGTGTCAATGAGAGAACCCCAGGGCATTCTGATGTGGAATTACAAAATTAAAGCCCTCTAAAATGTCATATAAGAGCTGTGTTTCTTCTAAATTCAGATTGATATTAAAAGGAAACTTCCTGTTTTCACAAAAGCATTTCTCTTCAGAATGATAGAAGAACACCTCAGAGTGTCACTCAGATAATCTCAGGACATTCTGATGTGGAATTTCAAAATTAAAGCCCTCTAAAATTTCATATAAGTGCTGTGTTTCCTCTAAATTCAGATTGATATTAAAAGGAAACCACCTGTTTTCACAAAACCATTTCACTTGGGAATGATAGAAGAACATGTCATAGTGTGGCGCAGACAACTTCAGGACATTCTGATGTGGAATTTCAAAATTACAGCCCTCTAAAATGTCACATAAGAGCTGTGTTTCTTCTAAATTCAGATTGATATTAAAAGGAAACTTCCAGTTTTCACAAAACCATTTCTCTTCAGAATGATAGAAGTCCACCTCAGAGTGTCAATCAGAGAACCTCAGGACATTCTGATGTGGAATTTCAAAATTAAAGCCCTCTAAAATGTCATATAAGAGCTGTGCTTCTTCTAAATTCAGATTGATATTAAAAGGAAACTTCCTGTTTTCACTGACCAATTTCACTTCAGAATAATAGCATTCCACCTCAGGGTGTCACTCAGACAATCACAGGACCTTCTGATGTGGCATTTCAAAATTAAAGCCCTCTAAAATGTCATATAAGAGCTGTGTTTCTTCTAAATTCAGATTGATATTAAAAGGAAATTTCCTGTTTTCACAAAACCATTTCTCTTCAGAATGATAGAACAACACCTCAGAGTGTCACTCAGGTAACCTCAGGACATTCTGATGTGGAATTTCAAAATTAAAGCCCTCTAAAATTTCATATAAGATCTGTGTTTCTTCTAAATTCAGATTGATATTAAAAGGAAACTTCCTGTTTTCACAAAAGCATTTCACTTCAGAATGATAGAAGAACACCTCAGAGTGTCACTCAGATAATCTCAGGACATTCTGATGTGGAATTTCAAAATTAAAGCCCTCTAAAATTTCATATAAGAGCTGTGTTTCTTCTAAATTCAGATTGATATTAAAAGGAAACTTCCTGTTTTCACAAAAGCATTTCTCTTCAGAATGATAGAACAACACCTCAGAGTGTCACTCAGACAATCTCAGGACATTCCGATGTGGAATTTCAAAATTAAAGCCCTCTAAAATGTCATATAAATGCTGTGTTTCTTCTATATTTAGATTTATATTAAAAGGAAACGTCCTATTTTCATTGACGAATTTCACTTCAGAATGATAGCACACCACCTCAGGGTGTCACTCAGACAATCTCAGGACATTCTGATGTGGAATTTCAAAGTTAAAGCCCTCTAAAATGTCATATAAGAGCTGTGTTTCTTCTAAATTCAGATTGATATTAAAAGGAAATTTCCTGTTTTCACAAAACCATTTCTCTTCAGAATGATAGAAGAACACCTCAGAGTGTCACTCAGGTAACCTCAGGACATTCTGATGTGGAATTTCAAAATTAAAGCCCTCTAAAATGTCATATAAGATCTGTGTTTCTTCTAAATTCAGATTGATATTAAAAGGAAACTTCCTGTTTTCACAAAAGCATTTGTCTTCAGAATGATAGAAGAACACCTCAGAGTGTCACTCAGATAATCTCAGGACATTCTGATGTGGAATTTCAAAATTAAAGCCCTCTAAAATTTCGTATAAGAGCTGTGTTTCTTCTAAATTCAGATTGATATTAAAAGGAAACTTCCTGTTTTCACAAAAGCATTTCTCTTCAGAATGATAGAAGAACACCTCAGAGTGTCACTCAGATAATCTCAGGACATTCTGATGTGGAATTTCAAAATTAAAGCCCTCTAAAATTTCATATAAGAGCTGTGTTTGTGACGACCGCATTCCCGTCCTGCTGTTTCCCGTGTTTTCCCTCTCCCCCTGTGTCGTGTTCGTCTCTCCCTAGTCCGTCCTTCACCGTGCTGCAGACTGGGCGTAGCTTCCTAATTGTTCCACCCTGTTTCTCGCCAGTCCTTACAGCCTATCCCACTTCCCCGCTTTCGCATGCATTCCACACTCTTCTATCTGCTAATCACTCCTGCATACATTCGCACGCGGCACATAATTGATACCAATTGAATGTTGTATTTAGTCACCCGGTGTTTTCTATCCTGGGCTGGTTCGTTATTTGTTGTCCAGACCAAGTTTGGGCAGATCTCGTTCGTTAAACGTTGTTGTCTGTCAACCTCTGGTCCTGTCCTGAGTCCTAGTAACCAGTCTAGTATTATTCCTGAGTCCTGGCTGTACTGGTGTTAATTCGCCTAACCGCCGTCTTGAGTCGTAGTAACCAGTCTAGATTTATTCCTGAGTCTTTGCGGCTTTGGTGTTAATTCACCTCCCGCTCTGTTTAAAACCTGAGTTTGCTCTTGCCTGAAACAGCACGTCTGCTGTTTATTATTCCTGTCTTGTCAAACTAACTCTGTCTGCTTCATTCGTCTGAACTGCAGCTGTTGGTTGTTCCTGCCTGTGTTGCGGTCTGCAGCCTCCCTCCTAACGCGTGTGCAGCCATCTGGGCTTCTGCTCCTCCACACTGCAGCTGTTCCTGCGTCCGGCCGTTGCCGCATCTACTGCCACGGTTACAGTTGCGCTCACTGCTGCTGCCCTGCTGCTACGCCTGGGTCCGATGCGGATCCCGATCCACGATCCTGCTCTCCCGCTTCCGCTCCCGCTCATCCCCTGCTCATGGTAACCGGTTGTCTGTTTCCATTGCCTCCCCTGCTCTCCCCTAACTCTCTCATTCCCCGCAGCCTCAAGCCCGGTCTGGTCGAAGTTAATATCGCCCCCTACTCTTCAGGAGAGGGCCGGTATTGCAGTGTTAATTATTGGATGCTTCGCGCTCCCACATCTGTCTGTCCGTCTGTCTACCGTTTGCCCAGTCCAGTCCAGTCCAGTCTAGCCCTGTCAAGTCCAGTTCCGGTCTGGAAGGAGCGTTGCCCGGTTGCCAAGTCCAGTTCCGGCTTGGAACAAGTGCGGCCCATTGTCCAGTCCGTTCCGGCCAGGAACGAAGTCCAGTCCGTGGTCCAGTCCCGTTCCGGCCAGGAACGAAGTCCAGTCCGTGGTCCAGTCCCGTTCCGGCCAGGAACGAAGTCCAGTCCGTTGTCCAGTCCCGTTCCGGCCAGGAACGAAGTCCAGTCCGTTGTCAAGTCCAGTTCCGGCTTGGAACAAGTCTAGTCCGGTTGTCAAGTCCAGTTCCGGCTTGGAACAAGTCAACCCGGTCCAAGAATCTTGTGTGTGTACCTTATAACCTGTCTTGCCTTTCTCCCCTTGCTACAGGACTGCCCTGTTTAGCAATAAACATCTGAGAATTGGCAATCTCTTGTCTGAGTCGTGCATTTGGGTTCAGTCCACTTTCAGGGTCATAACAGTGTTTCTTCTAAATTCAGATTGATATTAAAAGGAAACATCCAGTTTTCACAAAACCATTTCTCATCAGAATGATATAAGTACACCTCAGAGTGTCACTCAGGCAATCTCATGACATTCTGATGTGGAATTTCAAAATTAAAGTGCTCTAAAAATGTCATAAATGCTGTGTTTCTTCTAAATTCTGATTGATAGAAAAAGGAAACCGCCTGTTTTCACAAAACCATTTCACTTCAGAATGATAGAAGAACACGTCATAGTGTCACTCAGATAATCTCAGGACATTCTGATGTGGAATTTCAAAATTAAAGCCCTCTAAAAGTTCATATAAGAGCTGTGTTTCTTCTAAATTCAGATTGATATCAAAAGGAAACTTCCTGTTTTCACAAAACCATTTCTCTTCAGAATGATAGAAGAACACGTCATAGTGTGACTCAGACAACCTCAGGACATTCTGATGTGGAATTTCAAAATTACAGCCCTCTAAAATGTCATATAAGAGCTGTGTTTCTTCTAAATTCAGATAGATATTAAAAGGAAACTTCCAGTTTTCACAAAACCATTTCTCTTCAGAATGATAGACGTTCACCTCAGAGTGTCAATGAGAGAACCCCAGGGCATTCTGATGTGGAATTACAAAATTAAAGCCCTCTAAAATGTCATATAAGAGCTGTGTTTCTTCTAAATTCAGATTGATATTAAAAGGAAACTTCCTGTTTTCACAAAAGCATTTCTCTTCAGAATGATAGAAGAACACCTCAGAGTGTCACTCAGATAATCTCAGGACATTCTGATGTGGAATTTCAAAATTAAAGCCCTCTAAAATTTCATATAAGTGCTGTGTTTCCTCTAAATTCAGATTGATATTAAAAGGAAACCACCTGTTTTCACAAAACCATTTCACTTGGGAATGATAGAAGAACATGTCATAGTGTGGCGCAGACAACTTCAGGACATTCTGATGTGGAATTTCAAAATTACAGCCCTCTAAAATGTCACATAAGAGCTGTGTTTCTTCTAAATTCAGATTGATATTAAAAGGAAACTTCCAGTTTTCACAAAACCATTTCTCTTCAGAATGATAGAAGTCCACCTCAGAGTGTCAATCAGAGAACCTCAGGACATTCTGATGTGGAATTTCAAAATTAAAGCCCTCTAAAATGTCATATAAGAGCTGTGCTTCTTCTAAATTCAGATTGATATTAAAAGGAAACTTCCTGTTTTCACTGACCAATTTCACTTCAGAATAATAGCATTCCACCTCAGGGTGTCACTCAGACAATCACAGGACCTTCTGATGTGGCATTTCAAAATTAAAGCCCTCTAAAATGTCATATAAGAGCTGTGTTTCTTCTAAATTCAGATTGATATTAAAAGGAAATTTCCTGTTTTCACAAAACCATTTCTCTTCAGAATGATAGAACAACACCTCAGAGTGTCACTCAGGTAATCTCAGGACATTCTGATGTGGAATTTCAAAATTAAAGCCCTCTAAAATTTCATATAAGAGCTGTGTTTCTTCTAAATTCAGATTGATATTAAAAGGAAACTTCCTGTTTTCACAAAAGCATTTCTCTTCAGAATGATAGAACAACACCTCAGAGTGTCACTCAGACAATCTCAGGACATTCCGATGTGGAATTTCAAAATTAAAGCCCTCTAAAATGTCATATAAATGCTGTGTTTCTTCTATATTTAGATTTATATTAAAAGGAAACGTCCTATTTTCATTGACGAATTTCACTTCAGAATGATAGCACACCACCTCAGGGTGTCACTCAGACAATCTCAGGACATTCTGATGTGGAATTTCAAAGTTAAAGCCCTCTAAAATGTCATATAAGAGCTGTGTTTCTTCTAAATTCAGATTGATATTAAAAGGAAATTTCCTGTTTTCACAAAACCATTTCTCTTCAGAATGATAGAAGAACACCTCAGAGTGTCACTCAGGTAACCTCAGGACATTCTGATGTGGAATTTCAAAATTAAAGCCCTCTAAAATGTCATATAAGATCTGTGTTTCTTCTAAATTCAGATTGATATTAAAAGGAAACTTCCTGTTTTCACAAAAGCATTTGTCTTCAGAATGATAGAAGAACACCTCAGAGTGTCACTCAGATAATCTCAGGACATTCTGATGTGGAATTTCAAAATTAAAGCCCTCTAAAATTTCATATAAGAGCTGTGTTTCTTCTAAATTCAGATTGATATTAAAAGGAAACTTCTTGTTTTCACAAAACCATTTCTCTTCAGAATGATAGAACAACACCTCAGAGTGTCACTCAGACAATCTCAGGACATTCCGATGTGGAATTTCAAAATTAAAGCCCTCTAAAATTTCATATAAGATCTGTGTTTCTTCTAAATTCAGATTGATATTAAAAGGAAACTTCCTGTTTTCACAAAAGCATTTCTCTTCAGAATGATAGAAGAACACCTCAGAGTGTCACTCAGATAATCTCAGGACATTCTGATGTGGAATTTCAAAATTAAAGCCCTCTAAAATTTCATATAAGAGCTGTGTTTGTGACGACCGCATTCCCGTCCTGCTGTTTCCCGTGTTTTCCCTCTCCCCCTGTGTCGTGTTCGTCTCTCCCTAGTCCGTCCTTCACCGTGCTGCAGACTGGGCGTAGCTTCCTAATTGTTCCACCCTGTTTCTCGCCAGTCCTTACAGCCTATCCCACTTCCCCGCTTTCGCATGCATTCCACACTCTTCAATCTACTAATCACTCCTGCATACATTCGCACGCGGCACATAATTGATACCAATTGAATGTTGTATTTAGTCACCCGGTGTTTTCTATCCTGGGCTGGTTCGTTATTTGTTGTCCAGACCAAGTTTGGGCAGATCTCGTTCGTTAAACGTTGTTGTCTGTCAACCTCTGGTCCTGTCCTGAGTCCTAGTAACCAGTCTAGTATTATTCCTGAGTCCTGGCTGTACTGGTGTTAATTCGCCTAACCGCCGTCTTGAGTCATAGTAACCAGTCTAGATTTATTCCTGAGTCTTTGCGGCTTTGGTGTTAATTCACCTCCCGCTCTGTTTAAAACCTGAGTTTGCTCTTGCCTGAAACAGCACGTCTGCTGTTTATTATTCCTGTCTTGTCAAACTAACTCTGTCTGCTTCATTCGTCTGAACTGCAGCTGTTGGTTGTTCCTGCCTGTGTTGCGGTCTGCAGCCTCCCTCCTAACGCGTGTGCAGCCATCTGGGCTTCTGCTCCTCCACACTGCAGCTGTTCCTGCGTCCGGCCGTTGCCGCATCTACTGCCACGGTTACGGTTGCGCTCACTGCTGCTGCCCTGCTGCTACGCCTGGGTCCGATGCGGATCCCGATCCACGATCCTGCTCTCCCGCTTCCGCTCCCGCTCATCCCCTGCTCATGGTAACCGGTTGTCTGTTTCCATTGCCTCCCTGCTCTCCCCTAACTCTCTCATTCCCCGCAGCCTCAAGCCCGGTCTGGTCGAAGTTAATATCGCCCCCTACTCTTCAGGAGAGGGCCGGTATTGCATTGTTAATTATTGGATGCTTCGCGCTCCCACATCTGTTTGTCCGTCTGTCTACCGTTTGCCCAGTCCAGTCCAGTCCAGTCTAGCCCTGTCAAGTCCAGTTCCGGTCTGGAAGGAGCGTTGCCCGGTTGCCAAGTCCAGTTCCGGCTTGGAACAAGTGCCGCCCATTGTCCAGTCCGTTCCGGCCAGGAAGGAAGTCCAGTCCGTGGTCCAGTCCCGTTCCGGCCAGGAACGAAGTCCAGTCCTTGGTCCAGTCCCGTTCCGGCCAGGAACGAAGTCCAGTCCGTTGTCCAGTCCCGTTCCGGCCAGGAACGAAGTCCAGTCCGTTGTCAAGTCCAGTTCCGGCTTGGAACAAGTCTAGTCCGGTTGTCAAGTCCAGTTCCGGCTTGGAACAAGTCAACCCGGTCCAAGAATCTTGTGTGTGTACCTTATAACCTGTCTTGCCTTTCTCCCCTTGCTACAGGACTGCCCTGTTTAGCAATAAACATCTGAGAATTGGCAATCTCTTGTCTGAGTCGTGCATTTGGGTTCAGTCCACGTTCAGGGTCATAACAGTGTTTCTTCTAAATTCAGATTTATATTAAAAGGAAACTTCCAGTTTTCACAAAACCATTTCTCATCAGAATGATATAAGTACACCTCAGAGTGTCACTCAGGCAATCTCAGGACATTCTGATGTGGAATTTCAAAATTAAAGTGCTCTAAAAATGTCATAAATGCTGTGTTTCTTCTAAATTCTGATTGATAGAAAAAGGAAACCGCCTGTTTTCACAAAACCATTTCACTTCAGAATGATAGAAGAACACGTCATAGTGTCACTCAGATAATCTCAGGACATTCTGATGTGGAATTTCAAAATTAAAGCCCTCTAAAAGTTCATATAAGAGCTGTGTTTCTTCTAAATTCAGATTGATATCAAAAGGAAACTTCCTGTTTTCACAAAACCATTTCTCTTCAGAATGATAGAAGAACACGTCATAGTGTGACTCAGACAACCTCAGGACATTCTGATGTGGAATTTCAAAATTACAGCCCTCTAAAATGTCATATAAGAGCTGTGTTTCTTCTAAATTCAGATAGATATTAAAAGGAAACTTCCAGTTTTCACAAAACCATTTCTCTTCAGAATGATAGACGTTCACCTCAGAGTGTCAATGAGAGAACCCCAGGGCATTCTGATGTGGAATTACAAAATTAAAGCCCTCTAAAATGTCATATAAGAGCTGTGTTTCTTCTAAATTCAGATTGATATTAAAAGGAAACCACCTGTTTTCACAAAACCATTTCACTTGGGAATGATAGAAGAACATGTCATAGTGTGGCGCAGACAACTTCAGGACATTCTGATGTGGAATTTCAAAATTAAAGCCCTCTAAAATGTCATATAAGAGCTGTGCTTCTTCTAAATTCAGATTGATATTAAAAGGAAACTTCCTGTTTTCACTGACCAATTTCACTTCAGAATAATAGCATTCCACCTCAGGGTGTCACTCAGACAATCACAGGACCTTCTGATGTGGCATTTCAAAATTAAAGCCCTCTAAAATGTCATATAAGAGCTGTGTTTCTTCTAAATTCAGATTGATATTAAAAGGAAATTTCCTGTTTTCACAAAACCATTTCTCTTCAGAATGATAGAACAACACCTCAGAGTGTCACTCAGGTAACCTCAGGACATTCTGATGTGGAATTTCAAAATTAAAGCCCTCTAAAATTTCATATAAGATCTGTGTTTCTTCTAAATTCAGATTGATATTAAAAGGAAACTTCCTGTTTTCACAAAAGCATTTCACTTCAGAATGATAGAAGAACACCTCAGAGTGTCACTCAGATAATCTCAGGACATTCTGATGTGGAATTTCAAAATTAAAGCCCTCTAAAATTTCATATAAGAGCTGTGTTTCTTCTAAATTCAGATTGATATTAAAAGGAAACTTCCTGTTTTCACAAAAGCATTTCTCTTCAGAATGATAGAACAACACCTCAGAGTGTCACTCAGACAATCTCAGGACATTCCGATGTGGAATTTCAAAATTAAAGCCCTCTAAAATGTCATATAAATGCTGTGTTTCTTCTATATTTAGATTTATATTAAAAGGAAACGTCCTATTTTCATTGACGAATTTCACTTCAGAATGATAGCACACCACCTCAGGGTGTCACTCAGACAATCTCAGGACATTCTGATGTGGAATTTCAAAGTTAAAGCCCTCTAAAATGTCATATAAGAGCTGTGTTTCTTCTAAATTCAGATTGATATTAAAAGGAAATTTCCTGTTTTCACAAAACCATTTCTCTTCAGAATGATAGAAGAACACCTCAGAGTGTCACTCAGGTAACCTCAGGACATTCTGATGTGGAATTTCAAAATTAAAGCCCTCTAAAATGTCATATAAGATCTGTGTTTCTTCTAAATTCAGATTGATATTAAAAGGAAACTTCCTGTTTTCACAAAAGCATTTGTCTTCAGAATGATAGAAGAACACCTCAGAGTGTCACTCAGATAATCTCAGGACATTCTGATGTGGAATTTCAAAATTAAAGCCCTCTAAAATTTCGTATAAGAGCTGTGTTTCTTCTAAATTCAGATTGATATTAAAAGGAAACTTCCTGTTTTCACAAAAGCATTTCTCTTCAGAATGATAGAAGAACACCTCAGAGTGTCACTCAGATAATCTCAGGACATTCTGATGTGGAATTTCAAAATTAAAGCCCTCTAAAATTTCATATAAGAGCTGTGTTTGTGACGACCGCATTCCCGTCCTGCTGTTTCCCGTGTTTTCCCTCTCCCCCTGTGTCGTGTTCGTCTCTCCCTAGTCCGTCCTTCACCGTGCTGCAGACTGGGCGTAGCTTCCTAATTGTTCCACCCTGTTTCTCGCCAGTCCTTACAGCCTATCCCACTTCCCCCGCTTTCGCATGCATTCCACACTCTTCTATCTGCTAATCACTCCTGCATACATTCGCACGCGGCACATAATTGATACCAATTGAATGTTGTATTTAGTCACCCGGTGTTTTCTATCCTGGGCTGGTTCGTTATTTGTTGTCCAGACCAAGTTTGGGCAGATCTCGTTCGTTAAACGTTGTTGTCTGTCAACCTCTGGTCCTGTCCTGAGTCCTAGTAACCAGTCTAGTATTATTCCTGAGTCCTGGCTGTACTGGTGTTAATTCGCCTAACCGCCGTCTTGAGTCGTAGTAACCAGTCTAGATTTATTCCTGAGTCTTTGCGGCTTTGGTGTTAATTCACCTCCCGCTCTGTTTAAAACCTGAGTTTGCTCTTGCCTGAAACAGCACGTCTGCTGTTTATTATTCCTGTCTTGTCAAACTAACTCTGTCTGCTTCATTCGTCTGAACTGCAGCTGTTGGTTGTTCCTGCCTGTGTTGCGGTCTGCAGCCTCCCTCCTAACGCGTGTGCAGCCATCTGGGCTTCTGCTCCTCCACACTGCAGCTGTTCCTGCGTCCGGCCGTTGCCGCATCTACTGCCACGGTTACAGTTGCGCTCACTGCTGCTGCCCTGCTGCTACGCCTGGGTCCGATGCGGATCCCGATCCACGATCCTGCTCTCCCGCTTCCGCTCCCGCTCATCCCCTGCTCATGGTAACCGGTTGTCTGTTTCCATTGCCTCCCCTGCTCTCCCCTAACTCTCTCATTCCCCGCAGCCTCAAGCCCGGTCTGGTCGAAGTTAATATCGCCCCCTACTCTTCAGGAGAGGGCCGGTATTGCAGTGTTAATTATTGGATGCTTCGCGCTCCCACATCTGTCTGTCCGTCTGTCTACCGTTTGCCCAGTCCAGTCCAGTCCAGTCTAGCCCTGTCAAGTCCAGTTCCGGTCTGGAAGGAGCGTTGCCCGGTTGCCAAGTCCAGTTCCGGCTTGGAACAAGTGCGGCCCATTGTCCAGTCCGTTCCGGCCAGGAACGAAGTCCAGTCCGTGGTCCAGTCCCGTTCCGGCCAGGAACGAAGTCCAGTCCGTGGTCCAGTCCCGTTCCGGCCAGGAACGAAGTCCAGTCCGTTGTCCAGTCCCGTTCCGGCCAGGAACGAAGTCCAGTCCGTTGTCAAGTCCAGTTCCGGCTTGGAACAAGTCTAGTCCGGTTGTCAAGTCCAGTTCCGGCTTGGAACAAGTCAACCCGGTCCAAGAATCTTGTGTGTGTACCTTATAACCTGTCTTGCCTTTCTCCCCTTGCTACAGGACTGCCCTGTTTAGCAATAAACATCTGAGAATTGGCAATCTCTTGTCTGAGTCGTGCATTTGGGTTCAGTCCACTTTCAGGGTCATAACAGTGTTTCTTCTAAATTCAGATTGATATTAAAAGGAAACATCCAGTTTTCACAAAACCATTTCTCATCAGAATGATATAAGTACACCTCAGAGTGTCACTCAGGCAATCTCATGACATTCTGATGTGGAATTTCAAAATTAAAGTGCTCTAAAAATGTCATAAATGCTGTGTTTCTTCTAAATTCTGATTGATAGAAAAAGGAAACCGCCTGTTTTCACAAAACCATTTCACTTCAGAATGATAGAAGAACACGTCATAGTGTCACTCAGATAATCTCAGGACATTCTGATGTGGAATTTCAAAATTAAAGCCCTCTAAAAGTTCATATAAGAGCTGTGTTTCTTCTAAATTCAGATTGATATTAAAAGGAAACTTCCTGTTTTCACAAAACCATTTCTCTTCAGAATGATAGAACAACACCTCAGAGTGTCACTCAGGTAATCTCAGGACATTCTGATGTGGAATTTCAAAATTAAAGCCCTCTAAAATTTCATATAAGAGCTGTGTTTCTTCTAAATTCAGATTGATATTAAAAGGAAACTTCCTGTTTTCACAAAAGCATTTCTCTTCAGAATGATAGAACAACACCTCAGAGTGTCACTCAGACAATCTCAGGACATTCCGATGTGGAATTTCAAAATTAAAGCCCTCTAAAATGTCATATAAATGCTGTGTTTCTTCTATATTTAGATTTATATTAAAAGGAAACGTCCTATTTTCATTGACGAATTTCACTTCAGAATGATAGCACACCACCTCAGGGTGTCACTCAGACAATCTCAGGACATTCTGATGTGGAATTTCAAAGTTAAAGCCCTCTAAAATGTCATATAAGAGCTGTGTTTCTTCTAAATTCAGATTGATATTAAAAGGAAATTTCCTGTTTTCACAAAACCATTTCTCTTCAGAATGATAGAAGAACACCTCAGAGTGTCACTCAGGTAACCTCAGGACATTCTGATGTGGAATTTCAAAATTAAAGCCCTCTAAAATGTCATATAAGATCTGTGTTTCTTCTAAATTCAGATTGATATTAAAAGGAAACTTCCTGTTTTCACAAAAGCATTTGTCTTCAGAATGATAGAAGAACACCTCAGAGTGTCACTCAGATAATCTCAGGACATTCTGATGTGGAATTTCAAAATTAAAGCCCTCTAAAATTTCATATAAGAGCTGTGTTTCTTCTAAATTCAGATTGATATTAAAAGGAAACTTCTTGTTTTCACAAAACCATTTCTCTTCAGAATGATAGAACAACACCTCAGAGTGTCACTCAGACAATCTCAGGACATTCCGATGTGGAATTTCAAAATTAAAGCCCTCTAAAATTTCATATAAGATCTGTGTTTCTTCTAAATTCAGATTGATATTAAAAGGAAACTTCCTGTTTTCACAAAAGCATTTCTCTTCAGAATGATAGAAGAACACCTCAGAGTGTCACTCAGATAATCTCAGGACATTCTGATGTGGAATTTCAAAATTAAAGCCCTCTAAAATTTCATATAAGAGCTGTGTTTGTGACGACCGCATTCCCGTCCTGCTGTTTCCCGTGTTTTCCCTCTCCCCCTGTGTCGTGTTCGTCTCTCCCTAGTCCGTCCTTCACCGTGCTGCAGACTGGGCGTAGCTTCCTAATTGTTCCACCCTGTTTCTCGCCAGTCCTTACAGCCTATCCCACTTCCCCGCTTTCGCATGCATTCCACACTCTTCAATCTACTAATCACTCCTGCATACATTCGCACGCGGCACATAATTGATACCAATTGAATGTTGTATTTAGTCACCCGGTGTTTTCTATCCTGGGCTGGTTCGTTATTTGTTGTCCAGACCAAGTTTGGGCAGATCTCGTTCGTTAAACGTTGTTGTCTGTCAACCTCTGGTCCTGTCCTGAGTCCTAGTAACCAGTCTAGTATTATTCCTGAGTCCTGGCTGTACTGGTGTTAATTCGCCTAACCGCCGTCTTGAGTCATAGTAACCAGTCTAGATTTATTCCTGAGTCTTTGCGGCTTTGGTGTTAATTCACCTCCCGCTCTGTTTAAAACCTGAGTTTGCTCTTGCCTGAAACAGCACGTCTGCTGTTTATTATTCCTGTCTTGTCAAACTAACTCTGTCTGCTTCATTCGTCTGAACTGCAGCTGTTGGTTGTTCCTGCCTGTGTTGCGGTCTGCAGCCTCCCTCCTAACGCGTGTGCAGCCATCTGGGCTTCTGCTCCTCCACACTGCAGCTGTTCCTGCGTCCGGCCGTTGCCGCATCTACTGCCACGGTTACGGTTGCGCTCACTGCTGCTGCCCTGCTGCTACGCCTGGGTCCGATGCGGATCCCGATCCACGATCCTGCTCTCCCGCTTCCGCTCCCGCTCATCCCCTGCTCATGGTAACCGGTTGTCTGTTTCCATTGCCTCCCCTGCTCTCCCCTAACTCTCTCATTCCCCGCAGCCTCAAGCCCGGTCTGGTCGAAGTTAATATCGCCCCCTACTCTTCAGGAGAGGGCCGGTATTGCATTGTTAATTATTGGATGCTTCGCGCTCCCACATCTGTTTGTCCGTCTGTCTACCGTTTGCCCAGTCCAGTCCAGTCCAGTCTAGCCCTGTCAAGTCCAGTTCCGGTCTGGAAGGAGCGTTGCCCGGTTGCCAAGTCCAGTTCCGGCTTGGAACAAGTGCCGCCCATTGTCCAGTCCGTTCCGGCCAGGAACGAAGTCCAGTCCGTGGTCCAGTCCCGTTCCGGCCAGGAACGAAGTCCAGTCCTTGGTCCAGTCCCGTTCCGGCCAGGAACGAAGTCCAGTCCGTTGTCCAGTCCCGTTCCGGCCAGGAACGAAGTCCAGTCCGTTGTCAAGTCCAGTTCCGGCTTGGAACAAGTCTAGTCCGGTTGTCAAGTCCAGTTCCGGCTTGGAACAAGTCAACCCGGTCCAAGAATCTTGTGTGTGTACCTTATAACCTGTCTTGCCTTTCTCCCCTTGCTACAGGACTGCCCTGTTTAGCAATAAACATCTGAGAATTGGCAATCTCTTGTCTGAGTCGTGCATTTGGGTTCAGTCCACGTTCAGGGTCATAACAGTGTTTCTTCTAAATTCAGATTTATATTAAAAGGAAACTTCCAGTTTTCACAAAACCATTTCTCTTCAGAATGATAGAAGTCCACCTCAGAGTGTCAATCAGGCAATCTCAGGACATTCTGATGTGGAATTTCAAAATTAAAGTGCTCTAAAAATGTCATAAATGCTGTGTTTCTTCTAAATTCTGATTGATAGTAAAAGGAAACCGCCTGTTTTCACAAAACCATTTCACTTCAGAATGATAGAAGAACACGTCATAGTGTCAGTCAGATAATCTCAGGACATTCTGATGTGGAATTTCAAAATTAAAGCCCTCTAAAAGTTCATATAAGAGCTGTGTTTCTTCTAAATTCAGATTGATATCAAAAGGAAACTTCCTGTTTTCACAAAACCATTTCTCTTCAGAATGATAGAAGAACACGTCATAGTGTGACTCAGACAACCTCAGGACATTCTGATGTGGAATTTCAAAATTACACCCTCTAAAATGTCATATAAGAGCTGTGTTTCTTCTAAATTCAGATAGATATTAAAAGGAAACTTCCAGTTTTCACAAAACCATTTCTCTTCAGAATGATAGACGTTCACCTCAGAGTGTCAATGAGAGAACCCCAGGGCATTCTGATGTGGAATTACAAAATTAAAGCCCTCTAAAATGTCATATAAGAGCTGTGTTTCTTCTAAATTCAGATAGATATTAAAAGGAAACTTCCAGTTTTCACAAAACCATTTCTCTTCAGAGTGATAGACGTTCACCTCAGAGTGTCACTGAGAGAACCCCAGGGCATTCTGATGTGGAATTACAAAATTAAAGCACTCTAAAATGTCATATAAGAGCTGTGTTTCTTCTAAATTCAGATTGATATTAAAAGGAAACTTCCAGTTTTCACAAAACCATTTCTCCTCAGAATGATAGACGTTCACCTCAGAGTGTCAATGAGAGAACCCCAGGGCATTCTGATGTGGAATTACAAAATTAAAGCCCTCTAAAATGTCATATAAGAGCTGTGTTTCTTCTAAATTCAG
This sequence comes from Synaphobranchus kaupii, assembly GCA_029718625.1. Taxonomy (NCBI): domain Eukaryota; kingdom Metazoa; phylum Chordata; class Actinopteri; order Anguilliformes; family Synaphobranchidae; genus Synaphobranchus; species Synaphobranchus kaupii. The sequence continues at coordinate 83,423,247 of CM056379.1, forward strand.
ATTGATATTAAAAGGAAACTTCCTGTTTTCACAAAAGCATTTCTCTTCAGAATGATAGAAGAACACGTCAGAGTGTCACTCAGATAATCTCAGGACATTCTGATTTGGAATTTCAAAATTAAAGCCCTCTAAAATTTCATATAAGTGCTGTGTTTCCTCTAAATTCAGATTGATATTAAAAGGAAACCACCTGTTTTCACAAAACCATTTCACTTGGGAATGATAGAAGAACATGTCATAGTGTGGCGCAGACAACCTCAGGACATTCTGATGTGGAATTTCAAAATTACAGCCCTCTAAAATGTCACATAAGAGCTGTGTTTCTTCTAAATTCAGATTGATATTAAAAGGAAACTTCCAGTTTTCACAAAACCATTTCTCTTCAGAATGATAGAAGTCCACCTCAGAGTGACAATCAGAGAACCTCAGGACATTCTGATGTGGAATTTCAAAATTAAAGCCCTCTAAAATGTCATATAAGAGCTGTGCTTCTTCTAAATTCAGATTGATATTAAAAGGAAACCTCCTGTTTTCACAAAATGATTTCAATTTATTGTTATCAACGATTCATTTATAAGATTCTCTCGTTAGACACAAAAATTATAAAAGGAATTTTTTATATTTTTACATCTATACATCATATTTATATGTAATGTACAGTACCAGTCAAAAGTTTGGACACATCTATTCATAGAAGGTTTTTTTCCGTTATTTTTACTGTTTTCCACATTTTGGTATAGTAAAGACATCAAAACTATGAGATAACAGAAATTAAATTATACAAAGACCAAAAACGTGTTAAACAAATAAAAAAAAGTCATATATTTTAGATTCTTCAAAGTAGCCACCCTTTGCCTTGATAACGGCCTTGCACATTCTTGCCATTCTCTCAAACAACTTCTGTGGTAAACAGGTATTCCACAGGTAAACAGATGATGCCATCATCAGGTTTCCTTTTAATATCAATCTGAATTTAGAAGAAACACAGCTCTTATATGACATTTAAGAGGGCTTTAATTTTGAAATTCCACATCAGAATGTCCTGAGGTTCTCTGAGTGACACTCTGAGGTGTTCTTCTATCATTCTGACGAGAAATGGTTTTGTGAAAACAGGAAGTTTCCTTTTGATATCAATCTGAATTTAGAAGAAACACAGCTCTTATATTAAATTTTAGAGGGCTTTAATTTAGAAATTCCACATCAGAATGTCCTGAGGTTCTCTGATTGACACTCTGAGGTGTACTTCTATCATTCTGAAGAGAAATGGTTTTGTGAAAACTGGAAGTTTCCTTTTAATATCAATCTGAATATAGAAGAAACACAGCTCTTATATTAAAATTTAGAGGGCTTTAATTTTGAAATTCCACATCAGAATGTCCTGAGATTGTCTGAGTGACACTGAGTTGTTCTTCTATCATTCTGAAGAGAAATGGTTTTGTGAAAACAGGAAGTTTCCTTTTAATATCAATCTGAATATAGAAGAAACACAGCTCTTATATTAACATTTAGAGGTCTTTAATTTTGAAATTCCAAATCAGAATGTCCTGAGATTGTCTGAGTGACACTCTGATTTGTTCTTCTATCATTCTGAAGAGAAATGGTTTTGTGAAAACAGGAAGTTTCCTTTTACTATCAATCTGAATTTAGAAGAAACACAGCTCTTATATTAAAATTTAGAGACCTTTAATTTTGAAATTCCACAGCAGAATGTCCTGAGATTGGCTGAGTGACACCCTGAGGTGCGGTGCTATCATTCTGACGTGAAATTGGTCAGTGAAAACAGGACGTTTCCTTTTAATATCAATCTGAATATAGAAGTGAAACAGCTCTTATATGACATTTTAGAGGGCATTAATTTTGAAATTCCACATCAGAATGTCCTGAGATTGTCTGAGTGACACTCTGAGTTGTTCTTCTATCTTTCTGACATGAAATGGTTTTGTGAAAACAGACGGTTTCCTTTTAATATCAATCTGAATTTATAAGAAACACAGCTCTTATATGACATTTTAGAGAGCTTTAATTTTGTAATTCCACATCATAATGTCCTGAGGTTGTCTTAATCGCATTATGACGTGTTCTTCTATCATTCTGAAGTGAAATTGGTCAGTGAAAACAGGAGGTTTCCTTTTAATATCAATCTGAATTTAGAAGAAACACAGCTCTTATATGACATTTTAGAGGGCTTTCATTTTGAAATTCCACATCAGAATGTCCTGAGGTTGTCTGATTCGCATTATGACGTGTTCTTCTATCATTCTGAAGTGAAATTGGTCAGTGAAAACAGGAGGTTTCCTTTTAATATCAATCTGAATTTAGAAGAAACACAGCTCTTATGTGACATTTTAGAGGGCTTTCATTTTGAAATTCCACATCAGAATGTCCTGAGGTTCTCTGAATGACACTCTGAGGTGTTCTTCTATCATGCTGAAGAGAAATGTTTTTGTGAAAAAAAGAAGTTTCCTTTTGATATCAATCTGAATTTAGAAGAAACACAGCTCTTATATGACAGTTTTAGAGGGCTTTAATTTTGAAATTCCACATCAGAATGTCCTGAGATTGGCGGAGTGACACCCTGAGGTGGTGTGCTATCATTCTGAAGTGAAATTGCTCAGTGAAAACAGGACGTTTCCTTTTAATATCAATCTGAATATAGAAGAAACACAGCTCTTATATGACATTTTAGAGGGATTTAATTTTGAAATTCCACATCAGAATGTCCTGAGGTTGTCGGATTCGCATTATGACGTGTTCTTCTATCATTCTGAAGTGAAATTGGTCAGTGAAAACAGGAGGTTTCCTGTTAATATCAATCTGAATTTAGAAGAAACACAGCTCTTATATGACATTTTAGAGGGCTTTAATTTGGAAATTCCACATCAGAATGTCCTGAGTTTCTCTGAATGACACTCTGAGGTGTTCTTCTATCATTCTGAAGTGAAATTGGTCAGTGAAAACAGGCGGTTTCCTTGTAATATCAATCTGAATTTAGAAGAAACACAGCTCTTATATGACATTTTAGAGGGCTTTAATTTTGAAATTCCACATCAGAATGTCCTGAGGTTGTCTGATTCGCATTATGACGTGTTCTTCTATCATTCTGAAGTGAAATTGGTCAGTGAAAACAGGCGGTTTCCTTTTAATATCAATCTGAATTTAGAAGAAACACAGCTCTTATATGACATTTTAGAGGGCTTTAATTTTGAAATTCCACATCAGAATGTCCTGAGGTTGTCTAAGTGACAGTAGGAGGTCTTCTATCATTCTGAAGTGAAATGGTTTTGTGACAACAGAAGGTTTCCTTTTAATATCAATCTGAATTTAGAAGAAACACAGCTCTTATATGACATTTAAGAGGGCTTTAATTTTGAAATTTCACATCAGAATGTCCTGAGATTGTGTGAGTGACACTCTGAGGTGTTCTTCTATCTTTCTGACATGAAATGGTTTTGTGAAAACAGACGGTTTCCTTTTAATATTAATCTGACTTTAGAAGAAACACAGCTCTTATATTACATTTTAGAGGGCTTTAATTTTGAAATTCCACATCAGAATGTTCTGAGTTTGTCTGCATCGCATTATCACGTGTAAGTGAAATCGGTCAGTGAAAACAGGAGGTTTCCTTTTAATATCAATCTGAATTTAGAAGAAACACAGCTCTTATATGACATTTTAGAGGGCTTTAATTTAGAAATTCCACATCAGAATGTCCTGAGGTTCTCTGAGTGACACTCTGAGGTGTTCTTCTATCATTCTGAAGAGAAATGGTTTTGTGAAAACAGGAAGTTTCCTTTTGATATCAATCTGAATTTAGAAGAAACACAGCTCTTATATGGCATTTTAGAGGGCTTTGATTTTGAAATTCCACGTCAGAATGTCCTGAGATTGTGTGAGTGACACTCTGAGGTGTTCTTCTATCATTGTGAAGAGAAATGGTTTTGTGAAAACAGGAAGTTTCCTTTTGATATCAATCTGAATTTAGAAGAAACACAGTTCTTATATGACATTTTAGAGGGCTTTAACTTTGAAATTCCACATAAGAATGTCCTGAGATTGTCTGAGTGACACCGTGATGTGGTGGCCTATCATTTTGAAGTGAAATTGGCCAGTGAAAACAGGAAGTTTCCTTTTAATATTAATCTGAATATAGAAGAAACACAGCTCTTATATGACATTTTAGAGGGCTTTAATTTTGAAATTCCATATCAGAATGTCCTGAGGTTGTCTGAGTCACACTATGACGTGTTCTTCTATCTTTCTGAAGTGAAATGGTTTTGTGAAAACAGACGGTTTCCTTTTAATATCAATCTGAATTTAGAAGAAACACAGCTCTTATATTACATTTTAGAGGGCTTTAATTTTGAAATTCCACATCAGAATGTCCTGAGGTTGTCTGAGTGACAGTAGGAGGTCTTCTATCATTCTGAAGTGAAATGGTTTTGTGACAACAGAAGGTTTCCTTTTAATATCAATCTGAATTTAGAAGAAACACAGCTCTTATATGACATTTAAGAGGGCTTTAATTTTGAAATTCCATATCAGAATGTCCTGAGGTTGTCTGAGTCACACTATGACGTGTTCTTCTATCTTTCTGAAGTGAAATGGTTTTGTGAAAACAGACGGTTTCCTTTTAATATCAATCTGAATTTAGAAGAAACACAGCTCTTATATTACATTTTAGAGGGCTTTAATTTTGAAATTCCACATCAGAATGTCCTGAGGTTGTCTGAGTGACAGTAGGAGGTCTTCTATCATTCTGAAGTGAAATGGTTTTGTGACAACAGAAGGTTTCCTTTTAATATCAATCTGAATTTAGAAGAAACACAGCTCTTATATGACATTTAAGAGGGCTTTAATTTTGAAATTCCACATCAGAATGTACTGAGATTGTGTGAGTGACACTCTGAGGTGTCTTCTATCTTTCTGACATGAAATGGTTTTGTGAAAACAGACGGTTTCCTTTTAATATCAATCTGACTTTAGAAGAAACACAGCTCTTATATTACATTTTAGAGGGCTTTAATTTTGAAATTCCACATCAGAATGTTCTGAGTTTGTCTGCATCGCATTATCACGTGTTCTTCTATCATTCTGAATTGAAATCGGTCAGTGAAAACAGGTGGTTTCCTTTTAATATCAATCTGAATTTAGAAGAAACACAGCTCTTATATGACATTTTAGAGGGCTTTCATTTTGAAATTCCACATCAGAATGTCCTGAGGTTGTCTGATTCGCATTATGACGTGTTCTTCTATCATTCTGAAGTGAAATTGGTCAGTGAAAACAGGAGGTTTCCTTTTAATATCAATCTGAATTTAGAAGAAACACAGCTCTTATGTGACATTTTAGAGGGCTTTCATTTTGAAATTCCACATCAGAATGTCCTGAGGTTCTCTGAATGACACTCTGAGGTGTTCTTCTATCATGCTGAAGAGAAATGTTTTTGTGAAAACAAGAAGTTTCCTTTTGATATCAATCTGAATTTAGAAGAAACACAGCTCTTATATGACAGTTTTAGAGGGCTTTAATTTTGAAATTCCACATCAGAATGTCCTGAGATTGGCGGAGTGACACCCTGAGGTGGTGTGCTATCATTCTGAAGTGAAATTGCTCAGTGAAAACAGGACGTTTCCTTTTAATATCAATCTGAATATAGAAGAAACACAGCTCTTATATGACATTTTAGAGGGATTTAATTTTGAAATTCCACATCAGAATGTCCTGAGGTTGTCTGATTCGCATTATGACGTGTTCTTCTATCATTCTGAAGTGAAATTGGTCAGTGAAAACAGGAGGTTTCCTGTTAATATCAATCTGAATTTAGAAGAAACACAGCTCTTATATGACATTTTAGAGGGCTTTAATTTGGAAATTCCACATCAGAATGTCCTGAGTTTCTCTGAATGACACTCTGAGGTGTTCTTCTATCATTCTGAAGTGAAATTGGTCAGTGAAAACAGGCGGTTTCCTTGTAATATCAATCTGAATTTAGAAGAAACACAGCTCTTATATGACATTTTAGAGGGCTTTAATTTTGAAATTCCACATCAGAATGTCCTGAGGTTGTCTGATTCGCATTATGACGTGTTCTTCTATCATTCTGAAGTGAAATTGGTCAGTGAAAACAGGCGGTTTCCTTGTAATATCAATCTGAATTTAGAAGAAACACAGCTCTTATATGACATTTTAGAGGGCTTTAATTTTGAAATTCCACATCAGAATGTCCTGAGGTTGTCTGATTCGCATTATGACGTGTTCTTCTATCATTCTGAAGTGAAATTGGTCAGTGAAAACAGGCGGTTTCCTTTTAATATCAATCTGAATTTAGAAGAAACACAGCTCTTATATGACATTTTAGAGGGCTTTAATTTTGAAATTCCACATCAGAATGTCCTGAGGTTGTCTAAGTGACAGTAGGAGGTCTTCTATCATTCTGAAGTGAAATGGTTTTGTGACAACAGAAGGTTTCCTTTTAATATCAATCTGAATTTAGAAGAAACACAGCTCTTATATGACATTTAAGAGGGCTTTAATTTTGAAATTTCACATCAGAATGTCCTGAGATTGTGTGAGTGACACTCTGAGGTGTTCTTCTATCTTTCTGACATGAAATGGTTTTGTGAAAACAGACGGTTTCCTTTTAATATTAATCTGACTTTAGAAGAAACACAGCTCTTATATTACATTTTAGAGGGCTTTAATTTTGAAATTCCACATCAGAATGTTCTGAGTTTGTCTGCATCGCATTATCACGTGTAAGTGAAATCGGTCAGTGAAAACAGGAGGTTTCCTTTTAATATCAATCTGAATTTAGAAGAAACACAGCTCTTATATGACATTTTAGAGGGCTTTAATTTAGAAATTCCACATCAGAATGTCCTGAGGTTCTCTGAGTGACACTCTGAGGTGTTCTTCTATCATTCTGAAGAGAAATGGTTTTGTGAAAACAGGAAGTTTCCTTTTGATATCAATCTGAATTTAGAAGAAACACAGCTCTTATATGGCATTTTAGAGGGCTTTGATTTTGAAATTCCACGTCAGAATGTCCTGAGATTGTGTGAGTGACACTCTGAGGTGTTCTTCTATCATTCTGAAGAGAAATGGTTTTGTGAAAACAGGAAGTTTCCTTTTGATATCAATCTGAATTTAGAAGAAACACAGTTCTTATATGACATTTTAGAGGGCTTTAACTTTGAAATTCCACATAAGAATGTCCTGAGATTGTCTGAGTGACACCGTGATGTGGTGGCCTATCATTTTGAAGTGAAATTGGCCAGTGAAAACAGGAAGTTTCCTTTTAATATTAATCTGAATATAGAAGAAACACAGCTCTTATATGACATTTTAGAGGGCTTTAATTTTGAAATTCCATATCAGAATGTCCTGAGGTTGTCTGAGTCACACTATGACGTGTTCTTCTATCTTTCTGAAGTGAAATGGTTTTGTGAAAACAGACGGTTTCCTTTTAATATCAATCTGAATTTAGAAGAAACACAGCTCTTATATTACATTTTAGAGGGCTTTAATTTTGAAATTCCACATCAGAATGTCCTGAGGTTGTCTGAGTGACAGTAGGAGGTCTTCTATCATTCTGAAGTGAAATGGTTTTGTGACAACAGAAGGTTTCCTTTTAATATCAATCTGAATTTAGAAGAAACACAGCTCTTATATGACATTTAAGAGGGCTTTAATTTTGAAATTCCACATCAGAATGTACTGAGATTGTGTGAGTGACACTCTGAGGTGTCTTCTATCTTTCTGACATGAAATGGTTTTGTGAAAACAGACGGTTTCCTTTTAATATCAATCTGACTTTAGAAGAAACACAGCTCTTATATTACATTTTAGAGGGCTTTAATTTTGAAATTCCACATCAGAATGTTCTGAGTTTGTCTGCATCGCATTATCACGTGTTCTTCTATCATTCTGAATTGAAATCGGTCAGTGAAAACAGGAGGTTTCCTTTTAATATCAATCTGAATTTAGAAGAAACACAGCTCTTATATGACATTTTAGAGGGCTTTAATTTAGAAATTCCACATCAGAATGTCCTGAGGTTCTCTGAGTGACACTCTGAGGTGTTCTTCTATCATTCTGAAGAGAAATGGTTTTGTGAAAACAGGAAGTTTCCTTTTGATATCAATCTGAATTTAGAAGAAACACAGCTCTTATATGGCATTTTAGAGGGCTTTAATTTTGAAATTCCACGTCAGAATGTCCTGAGATTGTGTGAGTAACACTCTGAGGTGTTCTTCTATCATTCTGAAGAGAAATGGTTTTGTGAAAACAGGAAGTTTCCTTTTGATATCAATCTGAATTTAGAAGAAACACAGCTCTTATATTAAAATTTAGAGGGCTTTAATTTTGAAATTCCATATCAGAATGTCCTGAGGTTGTCTGAGTCACACTATGACGTGTTCTTCTATCTTTCTGAAGTGAAATGGTTTTGTGAAAACCGGAGGTTTCCTTTTAATATCAATCTGAATTTAGAAGAAACACAGCTCTTGTATGGCATTTTAGAGGGCTTTAATTTTGAAATTCCACATCAGAATGTCCTGAGGTTCTCTGAGTGACACTCTGAGGTGTTCTTCTATCATTCTGAAGAGAAATGGTTTTGTGAAAACAGGAAGTTTCCTTTTTATATCAATCTGAATATTGAAGAAACACAGCTCTTATATGACATTTTAGAGGGCTTTAATTTTGAAATTCCATATCAGAATGTCCTGAGGTTGTCTGTCACACTATGACGTGTTCTTCTATCTTTCTGAAGTGAAATGGTTTTGTGAAAACAGACGGTTTCCTTTTAATATCAATCTGAATTTAGAAGAAACACAGCTCTTATATTACATTTTAGAGGGCTTTAATTTTGAAATTCCACATCAGAATGTCCTGAGGTTGTCTGAGTGACAGTAGGAGGTCTTCTATCATTCTGAAGTGAAATGGTTTTGTGACAACAGAAGGTTTCCTTTTAATATCAATCTGAATTTAGAAGAAACACAGCTCTTATATGACATTTAAGAGGGCTTTAATTTTGAAATTCCACATCAGAATGTCCTGAGATTGTGTGAGTGACACTCTGAGGTGTTCTTCTATCTTTCTGACATGAAATGGTTTTGTGAAAACAGACGGTTTTCTTTTAATATCAATCTGACTTTAGAAGAAACACAGCTCTTATATTACATTTTAGAGGGCTTTAATTTTGAAATTCCACATCAGAATGTTCTGACTTTGTCTGCATCGCATTATCACGTGTTCTTCTATCATTCTGAAGTGAAATCGGTCAGTGAAAACAGGAGGTTTCCTTTTAATATCAATCTGAATTTAGAAGAAACACAGCTCTTATATGACATTTTAGAGGGCTTTAATTTAGAAATTCCACATCAGAATGTCCTGAGGTTCTCTGAGTGACACTCTGAGGTGTTCTTCTATCATTCTGAAGAGAAATGGTTTTGTGAAAACAGGAAGTTTCCTTTTGATATCAATCTGAATTTAGAAGAAACACAGCTCTTATATTAAAATTTAGAGGGCTTTAATTTTGAAATTCCATATCAGAATGTCCTGAGGTTGTCTGAGTCACACTATGACGTGTTCTTCTATCTTTCTGAAGTGAAATGGTTTTGTGAAAACAGACGGTTTCCTTTTAATATCAATCTGAATTTAGAAGAAACACAGCTCTTATATTACATTTTAGAGGGCTTTAATTTTGAAATTCCACATCAGAATGTCCTGAGGTTGTCTGAGTGACAGTAGGAGGTCTTCTATCATTCTGAAGTGAAATGGTTTTGTGACAACAGAAGGTTTCCTTTTAATATCAATCTGAATTTAGAAGAAACACAGCTCTTATATGACATTTAAGAGGGCTTTAATTTTGAAATTCCACATCAGAATGTCCTGAGATTGTGTGAGTGACACTCTGAGGTGTTCTTCTATCTTTCTGACATGAAATGGTTTTGTGAAAACAGACGGTTTCCTTTTAATATCAATCTGACTTTAGAAGAAACACAGCTCTTATATTACATTTTAGAGGGCTTTAATTTTGAAATTCCACATCAGAATGTTCTGAGTTTGTCTGCATCGCATTATCACGTGTTCTTCTATCATTCTGAAGTGAAATCGGTCAGTGAAAACAGGAGGTTTCCTTTTAATATCAATCTGAATTTAGAAGAAACACAGCTCTTATATGACATTTTAGAGGGCTTTAATTTAGAAATTCCACATCAGAATGTCCTGAGGTTCTCTGAGTGACACTCTGAGGTGTTCTTCTATCATTCTGAAGAGAAATGGTTTTGTGAAAACAGGAAGTTTCCTTTTGATATCAATCTGAATTTAGAAGAAACACAGCTCTTATATGGCATTTTAGAGGGCTTTAATTTTGAAATTCCACGTCAGAATGTCCTGAGATTGTGTGAGTGACACTCTGAGGTGTTCTTCTATCATTCTGAAGAGAAATGGTTTTGTGAAAACAGGAAGTTTCCTTTTGATATCAATCTGAATTTAGAAGAAACACAGCTCTTATATTAAAATTTAGAGGGCTTTAATTTTGAAATTCCACATCAGAATGTCCTGAGTTTGGCTGAGTGAAACCCTGACGTGGTGTGCTATCATTCTGAAGTGAAATTGGTCAGTGAAAACAGGAGGTTTCCTTTTAATATCAATCTGAATTTAGAAGAAACACAGCTCTTATATGACATTTTAGAGGGCTTTCATTTTGTAATTCCACATCATAATGTCCTGAGGTTGTCTTAATCGCATTATGACGTGTTCTTCTATCATTCTGAAGTGAAATTGGTCAGTGAAAACAGGAGGTTTCCTTTTAATATCAATCTGAATTTAGAAGAAACACAGCTCTTATATGACATTTTAGAGGGCTTTCATTTTGAAATTCCACATCAGAATGTCCTGAGGTTGTCTGATTCGCATTATGACGTGTTCTTCTATCATTCTGAAGTGAAATTGGTCAGTGAAAACAGGAGGTTTCCTTTTAATATCAATCTGAATTTAGAAGAAACACAGCTCTTATGTGACATTTTAGAGGGCTTTCATTTTGAAATTCCACATCAGAATGTCCTGAGGTTCTCTGAATGACAATCTGAGGTGTTCTTCTATCATTCTGAAGAGAAATGGTTTTGTGAAAACAGGAAGTTTCCTTTTGATATCAATCTGAATTTAGAAGAAACACAGCTCTTATATTAAAATTTAGAGGGCTTTAATTTTGAAATTCCATATCAGAATGTCCTGAGGTTGTCTGAGTCACACTATGACGTGTTCTTCTATCTTTCTGAAGTGAAATGGTTTTGTGAAAACCGGAGGTTTCCTTTTAATATCAATCTGAATTTAGAAGAAACACAGCTCTTATATGACATTTTAGAGGGCTTTAATTTAGAAATTCCACATCAGAATGTCCTGAGGTTCTCTGAGTGACACTCTGAGGTGTTCTTCTATCATTCTGAAGAGAAATGGTTTTGTGAAAACAGGAAGTTTCCTTTTGATATCAATCTGAATTTAGAAGAAACACAGCTCTTATATGGCATTTTAGAGGGCTTTAATTTTGAAATTCCACGTCAGAATGTCCTGAGATTGTGTGAGTGACACTCTGAGGTGTTCTTCTATCATTCTGAAGAGAAATGGTTTTGTGAAAACAGGAAGTTTCCTTTTGATATCAATCTGAATTTAGAAGAAACACAGCTCTTATATTAAAATTTAGAGGGCTTTAATTTTGAAATTCCACATCAGAATGTCCTGAGTTTGGCTGAGTGAAACCCTGACGTGGTGTGCTATCATTCTGAAGTGAAATTGGTCAGTGAAAACAGGAGGTTTCCTTTTAATATCAATCTGAATTTAGAAGAAACACAGCTCTTATATGACATTTTAGAGGGCTTTCATTTTGTAATTCCACATCATAATGTCCTGAGGTTGTCTTAATCGCATTATGACGTGTTCTTCTATCATTCTGAAGTGAAATTGGTCAGTGAAAACAGGAGGTTTCCTTTTAATATCAATCTGAATTTAGAAGAAACACAGCTCTTATATGACATTTTAGAGGGCTTTCATTTTGAAATTCCACATCAGAATGTCCTGAGGTTGTCTGATTCGCATTATGACGTGTTCTTCTATCATTCTGAAGTGAAATTGGTCAGTGAAAACAGGAGGTTTCCTTTTAATATCAATCTGAATTTAGAAGAAACACAGCTCTTATGTGACATTTTAGAGGGCTTTCATTTTGAAATTCCACATCAGAATGTCCTGAGGTTCTCTGAATGACAATCTGAGGTGTTCTTCTATCATTCTGAAGAGAAATGGTTTTGTGAAAACAGGAAGTTTCCTTTTGATATCAATCTGAATTTAGAAGAAACACAGCTCTTATATTAAAATTTAGAGGGCTTTAATTTTGAAATTCCATATCAGAATGTCCTGAGGTTGTCTGAGTCACACTATGACGTGTTCTTCTATCTTTCTGAAGTGAAATGGTTTTGTGAAAACCGGAGGTTTCCTTTTAATATCAATCTGAATTTAGAAGAAACACAGCTCTTGTATGGCATTTTAGAGGGCTTTAATTTTGAAATTCCACATCAGAATGTCCTGAGGTTCTCTGAGTGACACTCTGAGGTGTTCTTCTATCATTCTGAAGAGAAATGGTTTTGTGAAAACAGGAAGTTTCCTTTTTATATCAATCTGAATATTGAAGAAACACAGCTCTTATATGACATTTTAGAGGGCTTTAATTTTGAAATTCCATATCAGAATGTCCTGAGGTTGTCTGTCACACTATGACGTGTTCTTCTATCTTTCTGAAGTGAAATGGTTTTGTGAAAACAGACGGTTTCCTTTTAATATCAATCTGAATTTAGAAGAAACACAGCTCTTATATTACATTTTAGAGGGCTTTAATTTTGAAATTCCACATCAGAATGTCCTGAGGTTGTCTGAGTGACAGTAGGAGGTCTTCTATCATTCTGAAGTGAAATGGTTTTGTGACAACAGAAGGTTTCCTTTTAATATCAATCTGAATTTAGAAGAAACACAGCTCTTATATGACATTTAAGAGGGCTTTAATTTTGAAATTCCACATCAGAATGTCCTGAGATTGTGTGAGTGACACTCTGAGGTGTTCTTCTATCTTTCTGACATGAAATGGTTTTGTGAAAACAGACGGTTTTCTTTTAATATCAATCTGACTTTAGAAGAAACACAGCTCTTATATTACATTTTAGAGGGCTTTAATTTTGAAATTCCACATCAGAATGTTCTGACTTTGTCTGCATCGCATTATCACGTGTTCTTCTATCATTCTGAAGTGAAATCGGTCAGTGAAAACAGGAGGTTTCCTTTTAATATCAATCTGAATTTAGAAGAAACACAGCTCTTATATGACATTTTAGAGGGCTTTAATTTAGAAATTCCACATCAGAATGTCCTGAGGTTCTCTGAGTGACACTCTGAGGTGTTCTTCTATCATTCTGAAGAGAAATGGTTTTGTGAAAACAGGAAGTTTCCTTTTGATATCAATCTGAATTTAGAAGAAACACAGCTCTTATATTAAAATTTAGAGGGCTTTAATTTTGAAATTCCATATCAGAATGTCCTGAGGTTGTCTGAGTCACACTATGACGTGTTCTTCTATCTTTCTGAAGTGAAATGGTTTTGTGAAAACAGACGGTTTCCTTTTAATATCAATCTGAATTTAGAAGAAACACAGCTCTTATATTACATTTTAGAGGGCTTTAATTTTGAAATTCCACATCAGAATGTCCTGAGGTTGTCTGAGTGACAGTAGGAGGTCTTCTATCATTCTGAAGTGAAATGGTTTTGTGACAACAGAAGGTTTCCTTTTAATATCAATCTGAATTTAGAAGAAACACAGCTCTTATATGACATTTAAGAGGGCTTTAATTTTGAAATTCCACATCAGAATGTCCTGAGATTGTGTGAGTGACACTCTGAGGTGTTCTTCTATCTTTCTGACATGAAATGGTTTTGTGAAAACAGACGGTTTCCTTTTAATATCAATCTGACTTTAGAAGAAACACAGCTCTTATATTACATTTTAGAGGGCTTTAATTTTGAAATTCCACATCAGAATGTTCTGAGTTTGTCTGCATCGCATTATCACGTGTTCTTCTATCATTCTGAAGTGAAATCGGTCAGTGAAAACAGGAGGTTTCCTTTTAATATCAATCTGAATTTAGAAGAAACACAGCTCTTATATGACATTTTAGAGGGCTTTAATTTAGAAATTCCACATCAGAATGTCCTGAGGTTCTCTGAGTGACACTCTGAGGTGTTCTTCTATCATTCTGAAGAGAAATGGTTTTGTGAAAACAGGAAGTTTCCTTTTGATATCAATCTGAATTTAGAAGAAACACAGCTCTTATATGGCATTTTAGAGGGCTTTAATTTTGAAATTCCACGTCAGAATGTCCTGAGATTGTGTGAGTGACACTCTGAGGTGTTCTTCTATCATTCTGAAGAGAAATGGTTTTGTGAAAACAGGAAGTTTCCTTTTGATATCAATCTGAATTTAGAAGAAACACAGCTCTTATATTAAAATTTAGAGGGCTTTAATTTTGAAATTCCACATCAGAATGTCCTGAGTTTGGCTGAGTGAAACCCTGACGTGGTGTGCTATCATTCTGAAGTGAAATTGGTCAGTGAAAACAGGAGGTTTCCTTTTAATATCAATCTGAATTTAGAAGAAACACAGCTCTTATATGACATTTTAGAGGGCTTTCATTTTGTAATTCCACATCATAATGTCCTGAGGTTGTCTTAATCGCATTATGACGTGTTCTTCTATCATTCTGAAGTGAAATTGGTCAGTGAAAACAGGAGGTTTCCTTTTAATATCAATGTGAATTTAGAAGAAACACAGCTCTTATATGACATTTTAGAGGGCTTTCATTTTGAAATTCCACATCAGAATGTCCTGAGGTTGTCTGATTCGCATTATGACGTGTTCTTCTATCATTCTGAAGTGAAATTGGTCAGTGAAAACAGGAGGTTTCCTTTTAATATCAATCTGAATTTAGAAGAAACACAGCTCTTATGTGACATTTTAGAGGGCTTTCATTTTGAAATTCCACATCAGAATGTCCTGAGGTTCTCTGAATGACACTCTGAGGTGTTCTTCTATCATGCTGAAGAGAAATGTTTTTGTGAAAACAAGAAGTTTCCTTTTGATATCAATCTGAATTTAGAAGAAACACAGCTCTTATATGACAGTTTTAGAGGGCTTTAATTTTGAAATTCCACATCAGAATGTCCTGAGATTGGCGGAGTGACACCCTGAGGTGGTGTGCTATCATTCTGATGTGAAATTGCTCAGTGAAAACAGGACGTTTCCTTTTAATATCAATCTGAATATAGAAGAAACACAGCTCTTATATGACATTTTAGAGGGATTTAATTTTGAAATTCCACATCAGAATGTCCTGAGGTTGTCTGATTCGCATTATGACGTGTTCTTCTATCATTCTGAAGTGAAATTGGTCAGTGAAAACAGGAGGTTTCCTGTTAATATCAATCTGAATTTAGAAGAAACACAGCTCTTATATGACATTTTAGAGGGCTTTAATTTGGAAATTCCACATCAGAATGTCCTGAGTTTCTCTGAATGACACTCTGAGGTGTTCTTCTATCATTCTGAAGTGAAATTGGTCAGTGAAAACAGGCGGTTTCCTTGTAATATCAATCTGAATTTAGAAGAAACACAGCTCTTATATGACATTTTAGAGGGCTTTAATTTTGAAATTCCACATCAGAATGTCCTGAGGTTGTCTGATTCGCATTATGACGTGTTCTTCTATCATTCTGAAGTGAAATTGGTCAGTGAAAACAGGCGGTTTCCTTTTAATATCAA
Organism: Synaphobranchus kaupii; assembly: GCA_029718625.1. Lineage (NCBI taxonomy): Eukaryota > Metazoa > Chordata > Actinopteri > Anguilliformes > Synaphobranchidae > Synaphobranchus > Synaphobranchus kaupii. The sequence continues at coordinate 83,439,103 of CM056379.1, forward strand.
TCTGAATTTAGAAGAAACACAGCTCTTATATGACATTTTAGAGGGCTTTAATTTTGAAATTCCACATCAGAATGTCCTGAGGTTGTCTAAGTGACAGTAGGAGGTCTTCTATCATTCTGAAGTGAAATGGTTTTGTGACAACAGAAGGTTTCCTTTTAATATCAATCTGAATTTAGAAGAAACACAGCTCTTATATGACATTTAAGAGGGCTTTAATTTTGAAATTTCACATCAGAATGTCCTGAGATTGTGTGAGTGACACTCTGAGGTGTTCTTCTATCTTTCTGACATGAAATGGTTTTGTGAAAACAGACGGTTTCCTTTTAATATTAATCTGACTTTAGAAGAAACACAGCTCTTATATTACATTTTAGAGGGCTTTAATTTTGAAATTCCACATCAGAATGTTCTGAGTTTGTCTGCATCGCATTATCACGTGTAAGTGAAATCGGTCAGTGAAAACAGGAGGTTTCCTTTTAATATCAATCTGAATTTAGAAGAAACACAGCTCTTATATGACATTTTAGAGGGCTTTAATTTAGAAATTCCACATCAGAATGTCCTGAGGTTCTCTGAGTGACACTCTGAGGTGTTCTTCTATCATTCTGAAGAGAAATGGTTTTGTGAAAACAGGAAGTTTCCTTTTGATATCAATCTGAATTTAGAAGAAACACAGCTCTTATATGGCATTTTAGAGGGCTTTAATTTTGAAATTCCACGTCAGAATGTCCTGAGATTGTGTGAGTAACACTCTGAGGTGTTCTTCTATCATTCTGAAGAGAAATGGTTTTGTGAAAACAGGAAGTTTCCTTTTGATATCAATCTGAATTTAGAAGAAACACAGCTCTTATATTAAAATTTAGAGGGCTTTAATTTTGAAATTCCATATCAGAATGTCCTGAGGTTGTCTGAGTCACACTATGACGTGTTCTTCTATCTTTCTGAAGTGAAATGGTTTTGTGAAAACCGGAGGTTTCCTTTTAATATCAATCTGAATTTAGAAGAAACACAGCTCTTGTATGGCATTTTAGAGGGCTTTAATTTTGAAATTCCACATCAGAATGTCCTGAGGTTCTCTGAGTGACACTCTGAGGTGTTCTTCTATCATTCTGAAGAGAAATGGTTTTGTGAAAACAGGAAGTTTCCTTTTTATATCAATCTGAATATTGAAGAAACACAGCTCTTATATGACATTTTAGAGGGCTTTAATTTTGAAATTCCATATCAGAATGTCCTGAGGTTGTCTGTCACACTATGACGTGTTCTTCTATCTTTCTGAAGTGAAATGGTTTTGTGAAAACAGACGGTTTCCTTTTAATATCAATCTGAATTTAGAAGAAACACAGCTCTTATATTACATTTTAGAGGGCTTTAATTTTGAAATTCCACATCAGAATGTCCTGAGGTTGTCTGAGTGACAGTAGGAGGTCTTCTATCATTCTGAAGTGAAATGGTTTTGTGACAACAGAAGGTTTCCTTTTAATATCAATCTGAATTTAGAAGAAACACAGCTCTTATATGACATTTAAGAGGGCTTTAATTTTGAAATTCCACATCAGAATGTCCTGAGATTGTGTGAGTGACACTCTGAGGTGTTCTTCTATCTTTCTGACATGAAATGGTTTTGTGAAAACAGACGGTTTTCTTTTAATATCAATCTGACTTTAGAAGAAACACAGCTCTTATATTACATTTTAGAGGGCTTTAATTTTGAAATTCCACATCAGAATGTTCTGACTTTGTCTGCATCGCATTATCACGTGTTCTTCTATCATTCTGAAGTGAAATCGGTCAGTGAAAACAGGAGGTTTCCTTTTAATATCAATCTGAATTTAGAAGAAACACAGCTCTTATATGACATTTTAGAGGGCTTTAATTTAGAAATTCCACATCAGAATGTCCTGAGGTTCTCTGAGTGACACTCTGAGGTGTTCTTCTATCATTCTGAAGAGAAATGGTTTTGTGAAAACGGGAAGTTTCCTTTTGATATCAATCAGAATTTAGAAGAAACACAGCTCTTATATTAAAATTTAGAGGGCTTTAATTTTGAAATTCCATATCAGAATGTCCTGAGGTTGTCTGAGTCACACTATGACGTGTTCTTCTATCTTTCTGAAGTGAAATGGTTTTGTGAAAACAGACGGTTTCCTTTTAATATCAATCTGAATTTAGAAGAAACACAGCTCTTATATTACATTTTAGAGGGCTTTAATTTTGAAATTCCACATCAGAATGTCCTGAGGTTGTCTGAGTGACAGTAGGAGGTCTTCTATCATTCTGAAGTGAAATGGTTTTGTGACAACAGAAGGTTTCCTTTTAATATCAATCTGAATTTAGAAGAAACACAGCTCTTATATGACATTTAAGAGGGCTTTAATTTTGAAATTCCACATCAGAATGTCCTGAGATTGTGTGAGTGACACTCTGAGGTGTTCTTCTATCTTTCTGACATGAAATGGTTTTGTGAAAACAGACGGTTTCCTTTTAATATCAATCTGACTTTAGAAGAAACACAGCTCTTATATTACATTTTAGAGGGCTTTAATTTTGAAATTCCACATCAGAATGTTCTGAGTTTGTCTGCATCGCATTATCACGTGTTCTTCTATCATTCTGAAGTGAAATCGGTCAGTGAAAACAGGAGGTTTCCTTTTAATATCAATCTGAATTTAGAAGAAACACAGCTCTTATATGACATTTTAGAGGGCTTTAATTTAGAAATTCCACATCAGAATGTCCTGAGGTTCTCTGAGTGACACTCTGAGGTGTTCTTCTATCATTCTGAAGAGAAATGGTTTTGTGAAAACAGGAAGTTTCCTTTTGATATCAATCTGAATTTAGAAGAAACACAGCTCTTATATGGCATTTTAGAGGGCTTTAATTTTGAAATTCCACGTCAGAATGTCCTGAGATTGTGTGAGTGACACTCTGAGGTGTTCTTCTATCATTCTGAAGAGAAATGGTTTTGTGAAAACAGGAAGTTTCCTTTTGATATCAATCTGAATTTAGAAGAAACACAGCTCTTATATTAAAATTTAGAGGGCTTTAATTTTGAAATTCCACATCAGAATGTCCTGAGTTTGGCTGAGTGAAACCCTGACGTGGTGTGCTATCATTCTGAAGTGAAATTGGTCAGTGAAAACAGGACATTTCCTTTTAATATCAATCTGAATATAGAAGAAACACAGCTCTTATATGACATTTTAGAGGGCTTTAATTTTGAAATTCCATATCAGAATGTCCTGAGGTTGTCTGAGTCACACTATGACGTGTTCTTCTATCTTTCTGAAGTGAAATGGTCTTGTGAAAACCGGAGGTTTCCTTTTAATATCAATCTGAATTTAGAAGAAACACAGCTCTTGTATGGCATTTTAGAGGGCTTTAATTTTGAAATTCCACGTCAGAATGTCCTGACGTTCCCTGACTGAAACTAGGAGGTCTTCTTCTATCATTCTGAAGTGAAATTGGTCAGTGAAAACAGGAGGTTTCCTTTTAATATCAATCTGAATTTAGAAGAAACACAGCTCTTATATGACATTTTAGAGGGCTTTAATTTTGAAATTCCATATCAGAATGTCCTGAGGTTGTCTGAGTCACACTATGACGTGTTCTTCTATCTTTCTGAAGTGAAATGGTTTTGTGAAAACAGGAAGTTTCCTTTTGATATCAATCTGAATTTAGAAGAAACACAGCTCTTGTATGGCATTTTAGTGGGCTTTAATTTTGAAATTCCACGTCAGAATGTCCTGACGTTCCCTGACTGAAACTAGGAGGTCTTCTTCTATCATTCTGAAGTGAAATTGGTCAGTGAAAACAGGAGGTTTCCTTTTAATATCAATCTGAATTTAGAAGAAACACAGCTCTTATATGACATTTTAGAGGGCTTTAATTTTGAAATTCCACTTCAGAATGTCCTGAGGTTCTCTGAGTGACACTCTGAGGTGTTCTTCTATCATTCTGAAGAGAAATGGTTTTGTGAAAACCGGAGGTTTCCTTTTTAATATCAATCTGAATTTAGAAGAAACACAGCTCTTGTATGGCATTTTAGAGGGCTTTAATTTTGAAATTCCACGTCAGAATGTCCTGACGTTCCCTGACTGAAACTAGGAGGTCTTCTTCTATCATTCTGAAGTGAAATTGGTCAGTGAAAACAGGAGGTTTCCTTTTAATATCAATCTGAATTTAGAAGAAACACAGCTCTTATATGACATTTTAGAGGGCTTTAATTTTGAAATTCCATATCAGAATGTCCTGAGGTTGTCTGAGTCACACTATGACGTGTTCTTCTATCTTTCTGAATTGAAATGGTTTTGTGAAAACAGGAAGTTTCCTTTTGATATCAATCTGAATTTAGAAGAAACACAGCTCTTGTATGGCATTTTAGTGGGCTTTAATTTTGAAATTCCACGTCAGAATGTCCTGACGTTCCCTGACTGAAACTAGGAGGTCTTCTTCTATCATTCTGAAGTGAAATTGGTCAGTGAAAACAGGAGGTTTCCTTTTAATATCAATCTGAATTTAGAAGAAACACAGCTCTTATATGACATTTTAGAGGGCTTTAATTTTGAAATTCCACATCAGAATGTCCTGAGATTGTCTGAATGACACTCTGAGGTGTTCTTCTATCATTCTGATATGGTTTTGTGAAAACAGGAAGTTTCCCTTTTGATATCAATCTGAATTTAGAAGAAACACAGTTCTTATATGACATTTTAGAGGGCTTTAATTTTGAAATTCCACATCAGAATGTCCTGAGATTGGCTGAGTGACACCCTGACGTGGTGTGCTATCATTCTGAAGTGAAATTGGTCAGTGAAAACAGGACATTTCCTTTTAATATCAATCTGAATATAGAAGAAACACAGCTCTTATATGACATTTTAGAGGGCTTTAATTTTGAAATTCCATATCAGAATGTCCTGAGGTTGTCTGAGTCACACTATGACGTGTTCTTCTATCTTTCTGACATGAAATTGTTTTGTGAAAACAGACGGTTTCCTTTTAATATCAATCTGAATTTTGAAGAAACACAGCTCTTATATGGCATTTTAGAGGGCTTTAATTTTGAAATTCCACATCAGAATGTCCTGAGGTTGTCTGAGTGACACTAGGAGGTCTTCTATCATTCGGAAGTGAAATTGGTCAGTGAAAATAGGAGGTTTCCTTTTAATATCAATCTGAATTTAGAAGAAACACAGCTCTTATATGAAATTTTAGAGGGCTTTAATTTTGAAATTCCACATCAGAATGTCCTGAGATTGTCTGTGTGACACCGTGATGTGGTGTGCTATCATTCTGAAGTCAAATTGGTCAGTGAAAACAGGAGGTTTCCTTTTAATATCAATCTGAATTTAGAAGAAACACAGCTCTTATATGACATTTAAGAGGGCTTTAATTTTGAAATTCCACATCAGAATGTCCTGAGATTGTGTGAGTGACACTCTGAGGTGTTCTTCTATCTTTCTGACATGAAATGGTTTTGTGAAAACAGACGGTTTTCTTTTAATATCAATCTGACTTTAGAAGAAACACAGCTCTTATATTACATTTTAGAGGGCTTTAATTTTGAAATTCCACATCAGAATGTTCTGACTTTGTCTGCATCGCATTATCACGTGTTCTTCTATCATTCTGAAGTGAAATCGGTCAGTGAAAACAGGAGGGTTTCCTTTTAATATCAATCTGAATTTAGAAGAAACACAGCTCTTATATGACATTTTAGAGGGCTTTAATTTTGAAATTCCACATCAGAATGTCCTGAGATTGTCCTGAATGACACTCTGAGGTGTTCTTCTATCATTCTGATATGGTTTTGTGAAAACAGGAAGTTTCCTTTTGATATCAATCTGAATTTAGAAGAAACACAGTTCTTATATGACATTTTAGAGGGCTTTAATTTTGAAATTCCACATCAGAATGTCCTGAGATTGGCTGAGTGACACTCTGACGTGGTGTGCTATCATTCTGAAGTGAAATTGGTCAGTGAAAACAGGACATTTCCTTTTAATATCAATCTGAATATAGAAGAAAACACAGCTCTTATATGACATTTTAGAGGGGCTTTAGTTTTGAAATTTCACATCAGAATGTCCTGAGGTTGTCTGAGTGACACTATGAGGTGGTCATTTTGAAGTCAGATTGGTCAGATTGAAAATGTATTCTTTAGTATTAAGTTAATTATTTTTTATTAATGAGTAATTATTCACAGAACTGAAATGAGAAAGCCTCAATTTTTCTCTGAAATAGTTTGCAGGCGGTAGTTGTTTTTTAAAAATAATTATTCATTTTATTAATAATTATTCATTTTGTTTTATTCATGTATGTATGTATGTATGTTTGTTATTTATTCATTCATTCATTGTTTACTGACAGACTGACTGATTTATCGAATGTATGTGAATTTACTTTCACGTCTTATCACGTTCACTGGAACTTCGCTTTTATTTTGAAATCAATTCTTACACGCTCTTACCGTAGAATGCCTAGTATATTGCGAACCACAAGAGAATATGGGGGGCTAGCTTGACAATCTTTTTCGAAGTGGAGGCTGGCTTGGACCGCAGTGAAAATATCAGGAAAATAGTGTATACTGTCCCGTTCTTTACGTTGTTGTGGAATTTACGCTGTGATCACACTTTGAGAAAAGAATTGAAGATAAGTTAGTACTTTCATTAAGTTATGTATCGTATATGATGATGTTGATTAGTTGCAAGGTATCGAAGCACGTTTATACGTACCTGTTATAATGTTGTAGGCGAGGCCTAGCCTACTTCGTAGCGATCGGGAAACGAACATTTTCATGTCCCGTTTGACGTTGTGAATTGATAGTTGCCCAAACATGCGCTTTTTGCTTGCATTATGAACTATAGTTGACACCTTGGAACATATGAAATTATTTTTTATAATAGCAGTAAGCGATTCGTGAAGAAGAACGGACATGAAGTAAGCTAGTTGTGTCTGTTGTTTTCTGTAAGGTATATCAGATCAAAAACGTCTACGACGTAAAAAAAAGCCAAGTTACTCACGCATAGCCTACATGGCGCTGTCCATAAGTTCTTAATTCCAACTTGCAAAAACTAGGACTGCCTTTAAAAGTCTTCATATCAAAATGTGGCCAAGTTACAACTAACAATATTGCCTATCGTAGCTCACACTAAATAAACTAGCTCTATTCCAAAGCAATGCTATCCAAAACTTTCCTAAATTATTTAATGCAAACTTGGCCCTGTGTTTCTTCATCTTTGCATGTGAAGAGATTGTGCCTCATGGAACAACATATGATTTCAATTAATGTTTTTAACGCTTGATTGGGATGGCAGGTATGCCATCCGCCAAGTTACGGCTTGGCGTGGGCATGCCCCATACCTATACAGCACCGAGAGTTTGGCACTTTTCAGGGTTTCCTACAGAAGTAACCACAATGACCATAGACTCTCAGCCCTTAAAAACATTAACTGTAACGTTCCGTTCCCTTCCTGTCCGTTTTCCTTGTTTTACCCCTTTCCCCCCGTGTCATGTTGGATTCCCTTCGTCCGTGTTTTCCCCGTTGCTACAGGCTGGGCGTGCCCCCTTCTGTTTGTTTCACTCTGTTCCCCCACTTCGGTTTCAACCTATCTCTTTTCCGTCTTGTGGCATGCATTCCTCACCTGTTAATTAATCAATCACCCTCGGTTACATTCCTCACGCTTTCGTTATTGGTTTCAATTTCACTCCCCTACTTAAACTCCCGACTGGCTGCTATTCAGCGCCAGTTCGGTAACGTACTTCGTTTGTTTCCTGGTCTCCTGTTTTCTAGTCCTGTAAAGCTATAACTCTGCTGTGGGTTTTTTTCCTGTTAGCTCCTTTGTTTTCCCGAACCCACCTGTTTGGTAGCTATCCAGCCCTGGTTGTTGCGGTTTGCTCTGCCTCTAAACCTGTCTACCTTAATTACCAGCTTTTCCTGTACCTTCCAGTCTTTAGCTGTTTAGTCTCCCTGTGTGTGTTGCGGTACCTCCGCTCCCAGCTATTTATTTATTTATTTATTTCGGCATGTGTATGATCACATTGTATCACATTTCTGAAAATATTCATTTCAAATACATTTCCTGCCGAAAAGGGATACGGGAAAAAAAGCAGCCTGCTTATCAATGTCCCGCCCCACTTCCCTCACGATTTTAAATGTTCATATTATACATTTGATTAAAACTGATATTTTTAGTATCACAACAGCATAGCTAAGTTTTCTTTATAGCAAAATTGATCAAGAAGGAAAGAAAAAAATAAAAATAAACTAAAATACTCTAAAGTAAAACAAACCGGATTTTTAAAGTCAGATTATTAAAGTCCAATTAAGTAGGTTTAAATGTGCCTGTCATACAATGGTCAAACAATTTGTTTCAATGTTCATATTATACATTTGATTAAAACAGATATTTTTAGTATCATAACATCATAGCTAACGTTGCGTCCGCAGTTGGGTGCTCTGCCTCTCTATCCTGCAGTGGTTCCTGTCCGGCTGTGGCTACCTCCATTGCCGCGGTTACGGTTCCAGGCTCCCCTGTGACCCAGCTGCCCCAACCGGGCCAACCTGAGCTCCGCTACACAGCTCCGCCCTGTCGTGTCCTGCCGTTACCTACCTCTGCATCCAGTCCAGTTCCTGTTGGACCTCCCGGTCCAGATCCAGTCCAGTTCCGGTTCGGAACTCACCTCCTGTTTCAAGTCCAGTTCCGGTTTGGAACAACCCGCCGTTCCCGTTATCCAGTTCCTGTTGGACCTCCCGGTCCAGATCCAGTCCAGTTCCGGTTCGGAACTCACCTCCCGTTTCAAGTCCAGTTCCGGTTTGGAACAACCCTTTGTTCCCGTGATCCAGTTCCTGTTGGACCTCCCGGTCCAGTTCCGGTTCGGAACTCATCTCCCGCTTCCAGTCCAGTTCCGGTTTGGAACAACCCGTCGTTCCCGTGATCCAGTTCCAGTTGGACCTCCCGGTCCAGTACCAGTTGACAGAACGAACTGGCCAAAAACATGGACCCAGCCGACCTCGAGCAGAATTCGCCACGCCTTCTCCTGCCAAACTGCGGTCAGCGACCAACAGGGCCGTCGTTTGGACGATGTTTTGGAGGTGCTGAGGGGGCTTACGGAGCAGGTCGCTCAGCTATCGCTTCACCAGCCTCTTCCTCGGATCCCTGTGGGTCCGACCCCTCCCTACTCCCGAACTGCCTCCCGAGGTTCCGGTTCCCTCTCCTAGCCGGGAACCCAGAGTTCAACACCCCCGAATTATACCGCGGGGGTTTGGGGAGGTGCCGCGAATTTTTAATGAAGTGCGACATCGTCTTTCGCATGCAGCCCCACTTCCTTCGCCTCCGACCCATGCAAGATCGCCTTCGTTATGAGCAGCCTGGGAGGCAGTGCCCTGGAGTGGGCCACATCTATTTGGGACAGTCAAGCTCCAGCAATGCAATAACTTCGCTATTTTCACCTCTGAGATGCGGCGCGTCTTCGACCACCCAGTCTGTGATCGAGACGCTACCCAGCGCCTGCTACAGGTTCGGCAGGGCAGCCGCAGTGTGGCGGAGATGGCTATCCAGTTCCGCACCCTCGCTGCTGAGTCGGGATGGAACGACACCCTTCCCTTCAGGGGGCCTTTCGTCAGGCCCTCAGTGAGGAGCTTAAGGACCAGCTCGCTACCCGGGAGGAGTCCAACTCCCTCAACAGCCTCATCAGCCTGGCTATAGCCATAGACAACCGTCCTGAGAACCCGGGCCCGTGAGCGAGGGAAGAATCCCTCCCGTCTTCCGCCCTCCGACTCTTCCAGTGTTCGTCAACCCTCTCCCTTTAAGGGGCCGAGAGTCTCTTCTGTGGCTTCCGAGGAGGAGCCCATGCAACTGGGCAAGGTCTCGGTGGACGCCGAGGAGCGCCAACGTCGGTTTCATACCAGGTCCTGTTTCTACTGTGGCAAGACAGGCCACCAGATCGCTTCTTGTCCTATCCGCCCAAAAGAGATGGCTCGCCAGTGAAGCTGGGCGTACTGACGAGCCCTATCATTCCCGACCATGCTGCCCAGAACCGCCTTGTATTTAAGGCCACTCTCCTTTGGAGGGACAACTCCGCATCATCATCTGCCCTTATCGACTCCGGGGCCGATGCTAACTTTATTGACATCACCTTTGTCAGGAGGCTCGGCATTCCCACGGAGGTCTTACCTACCCCTATCACTGCTCTCGCCCTGGACGGTAGGAGTCTGGGGTTAGTTACCCACTACACCGTTCCCCTTCAGTTAATTTTGTCTGGCAATCATCGGGAGACAATCCAACTTCTCCTCATCCACGCTAAACAGTCCTCCAGGGTCCTGGGACAGACCTGGCTACGCTTCCACAACCCTCACATCGATTGGCGAGCCGGTCGCATCCTGGCATGGAGCGGTCACTGTTTAGCCAACTGTCTCCGCTCTGCTCTACCCCCTCCGGGGGCCAAGTGTAACAGTCCTATCCAACCTGTACCCGACCTTGCTAATGTTCCTAGCCATTATCATGACCTGTCGCAAGTCTTCTCTAAATCACGTGCTCTGTCTTTGCCTCCTCACAGACCCTACGACTGTTGTATAGACCTTCTGGCGGGAGCCAAGCTTCCATCTGGCCGCCTCTACAGTCTGTCGGGTCCGGAGAAGTTGGCCATGGAGACTTATATCCACGAGTCTCTCGCTTCAGGCATAATCCGTCCCTCCTCATCCCCGGTTGGTGCAGGGTTCTTCTTCGTCGGGAAGAAGGACGGCTCTCTGCGGCCCTGCATTGACTACCGGGGCCTCAACGAGGTTACCATTCGAAACAAATATCCTCTTCCTCTGATTAACACCGCTTTTGAACCCCTCTCCCAGGCAGTCACCTTCACCAAACTCGACCTCCGCAACGCGTACCACCTGGTGCGTATACGCGAGGGGGACGAGTGGAAGACTGCGTTTAACACCCCATTGGGCCACTACGAATATCTGGTGGTCCCGTTCGGGTTAACTAATGCCCCAGCAGTCTTCCAGGGCATGGTGAACGATGTTCTTCGGGACCTGTTGGGCAAATGTGTTTTTGTTTACATTGATGACATCCTCATCTTTTCCAAGTCCCCTCAGGAACACATTCTCCACGTCCGGGAGGTTCTCCAGCGGCTGCTGGAGAACCAACTCTTCGTCAAGGCCAAGAAGTGCTCGTTTCACGCTTCATCCGTCCCGTTCCTCGGCTTCATCATCGAGGAGGGCAGAATCCGGGCGGATCCTGCGAAAGTCAAGGCGGTGACAGAATGGCCCCAACCCTCTTCACGTAAGCACCTCCAACAGTTCCTCGGCTTCGCTAACTTTTATCGTCGCTTCATCCGTAATTACAGTGTCATTGCTGCCCCCCTTACCAAGCTCACCTCCACGTCTATTCCCTTTTGCTGGAATTCCGAGGCCCAGCTGGCCTTTGAACAGCTCAAGGTTCGGTTCTCCACAGCCCCCATTCTCTGTCACCCCGACCCTACCCGTCAGTTTTCTGTAGAGGTTGATGCCTCCGACACCGGTGTGGGGGCCATTCTGTCCCAGCGAGCCGCCTTGGACAACAAGCTCCGACTGTCCTCCGCGGAGCGCAACTATGATGTCGGGGATCGGGAACTGTGGCGTCACTGGCTGGAGGGGGCAGGTAACCCTTTTATTGTTCTCACGGACCATCACAATTTGGTTTACATTAGGTCGGCCAAAAGGCTTAATGCCCGTCAGGCTAGGTGGTCCCTGTTTTTTGCCCGCTTTAATTTCTCCATAACCTTCCGCCCCGGCTCCCGTAATACCAAGGCAGATGCCTTGTCCCGTATTTTTTCCCTCCCCTCCAGTCCTGCTGATCCGGAGCCCATTCTACCGGCATCCTGTGTTGTGGCTGCGGTGTCCTGGGAAATCGAGGAGATCGTGAAGGCCGCCCAGGCTTCCCAACCGGATCCCCGCAATAACCCTAACTCCTCTCTTTTTGTGCCAACAACCCGTCGTTCCCGTGATCCAGTTCCAGTTGGACCTCCCGGTCCAGTACCAGTCCAGTTCCGGTTCAGAACTCACCTCCCGTGTCAAGTCCAGTTCCGGTTTGGAACAACCCTTCGTTCCCGTGATCCAGTTCCTGAGTAGACCTTCCGGTCCGGTACCAGTCCAGTTCCAGTTTGGAACACACCTCGTTTCCGTGACCCAGTTCCTGTTGGTTCGCCCGGTCCAGTACCAGTCCAAGTTCCGGCTTGGAACTTCCAGGGGGTGATCTAAAGTCCAGCTCCGGCTTGGAGCAGTTCGCTGTGCCGGAGGACTTCCTCATTCCCCTTTACTATTGTGTTAACGTGTGTACAGCTTGGGACTACCCCAAAGCTCCTAATAAATACCCATTTCTGTTTTCCTGTCTCTTGGTCGTTGCATTTGGGTTCAGCCCGCGTTTGGTTCGTGACATTAACTTCTGTATGTTCTGACCTAATGTAACCACACAGCATTCAGATACAACTTCACACATCCACACAATAAAGCCCCAAACTTGGGTTATTTTGCCGTTTTTCTCCTTCCTCTTCCGCTTCTTCTTCTTCTTATTCTTCTTCTTCTTCCCATTTTCCTGCCAAACTGCCTGCCTCTGTCGCGATGTTATCCAATGGGGAGAATTATTATTTGAGGGTATGGTCCGTATACCTGCTCATCAAACTTATCGTCCAATAAAAACGCTTCATACTAATGTTTTTTAATGTTACTATAGCTAATAATGGCTTCAGGCTTTCCAAGAACTTATTGTGGCTTAGTGGTTAAAGCTGCAGTCTGTCACACAGTGGATAGTGGGTTCGAGCCCAGCAGGGCATGTGTGTATTTTCCACAAAAACAATGTGCAACTGTTAAGTTCTTTTCATTTCTTAGACTGTTATTATTTTCACATTGACACATTAACATATTTTTATTGCAAAGGCAAAACAGGTTTACAATATTAACTGTTCAATGTTTCACTTGTATTATATCAGACCCTCCCTAAACCGAACGTTGATGTCATTGTAGCCATCTGTTAGCTTGCTATAGCGTTCTATTCACGTGAATTTGCTGTTTGTATAAACCGTTGGAAATTGACAGTTGATTTGCAATATTATATTTAATATTTATAGGCTAGTTAACCTTAGCTATCACAATTGTGCTAACTTTTGTGAATAGCTACCTAGCTAACGTTGTCATAAAATTTTTTTACCGTGAAAAATCCCCGAACTGTTTACATTCTCGGACAGATGTTCGGGAAATCTGTTAGACGATGATAATGATAATGGCGATGATAACTTTTGGGACTAAAGTTCACTTTTCTTTCTATTTTGTTTTCAAAGAGGGTAGGATATTTCACAATATAATTGCTGATTTGTAGCGAAAGTGCCGCCGTGGTAACAGACTTCCCTAACATCCGTCCTACAATGTAAACAAGAATCTAACGTTAGGGGATTTTCCATGGTAAGAATAAATTGTATGACAACGTTAGCTAACACGTTAGTCGCTACTATAACGTTAATTTAGTTAAATGTCCAGCACCTCTGTGGTCTAATAGCGGGGATGGTAGGGGGAAAACAACGTTTTGATTCCAAAAATCCTAAAAGAGGGACCAAGAATGGGTAAGGGCAATTCGACAAGTCTCATGTCGGCGCTGCTGCACGGTCAGACGCGCTGCTAATAATACTCTCGGCGTAGGCTCACTAGACTGCTGGTCCCATTGTTAGAAAGAACACTGAACTTCCGCATTGTGATGTCGTCATTGTCGAGTCCTTCTTTTTCTGGTTATAGCTTCTCGTCAGGAAGCAGAAACAAGCTAGGCTACTACGAAGCGAATCAACATGCATTATAGCCTACATTCATTGCACTACAGAAAACGAAACTAAACCTAGCTGTCCGGTACCAAAACATTTCCCGCAGGTAACGTTCTACACTACCGGAAAAAAACTCTGCTGTGCAGAAACTCACTAGCTCGCTCGCTAGCTCGTAGCCCACACATGGAAGGTTGGAGTTACGCATCCGGCAATCCAGTGTTGAATAGCCTAACTGCTGTGCTTATGAACTCTCTAGCTCGCTCGCTAGCTCGTAGCCCACACATGGAAGGTTGGAGTTATGCATCCGGCAATCCTGTGTTGAATAGCCTAACGTTAAATGTATTTCATTTTCTATAGAATACTAATAGCCCTATTTTAAAACTGTATTTCCATATTTTACTGATGCAAACTATTTAGGCTGTATGTCTTTCATCTAGAATGTGTTTGCGTAGCCCATTGTGCATGTATGTCTCCATGTAGACTTGGTTCATTAATTTACATGCTTCTTCATGATCCATAGCTCAGGTGGTGCTGTTCATTGTATTTCATTACACATTAAATACTGCTCATCTACAAACTCTTTTAATGTAATTGTGTGCTGTCTGTAATGGGATAACTGTTCTCATTCTTGTCAGTAGAGGGCGTTATGGTTAAGCGAATGTCAGCATACATTTCTTTGGAATGCATGTCTCTCTCCGTGTTTATCTTCATGCATTATTCATCATTAGTTAGCTATAAAAAAATAAGCGATATCAGATGAAAAACGTCTACGACGTAAAAAAAGCCAAGTTACTCACGCATAGCCTACATAGCGCTGTCCATAAGTTCTTAATTCCAACTTGCAAAAACTAGGCCTGCCTTTAAAAGTCTTGATATCAAAATGTGGCCAAGTTACAACTACCAATATTGCCTATCGTAGCTCACACTAAAAAAACTAGCTCTATTCCAAAGCAATGCTATCCAAACTTGGCCCTGTGTTTCTTCATCTTACCATCTCAAGAGAATGTGGTCAATGAAACTATGTGCCACATCAAACTGCAAAATGAAAATAATTTATAATGGAAATACTCTGATTCAGATGTGTTACACTTAGAAATTAAACAGAAAAATTACTACACTATAGGGCATGTTTGAACAATTGTCTGCATCCACTGCTTTGGGTCTATGAAAAGCACAGAATGAATGAAATGTATTATTGTTATTATAATTATTATTATTATGTATTGATTTATTTATTTCGATTTCTATCAAAACCTGTGTGGTCCTACAGAGCATAGATATCCTTGTGCTCACAAAATTCTCTTTGCAAATATCATCATCATTTTTATCTGCATTTATTTATTCATCACCCCTTTCTCTATTGTACATGATGTTTCTTCATATAAATGTCTGTTTGTGAATTGTAAAGAATGCTGTAGCAGCAGTTAACATTTTAAAACCTGTACATTTTCTAAAGTAAACTTGCCGACAAAGTACAACCATATCCTTTCTGGAGTGTAATTATTCATCAACTGTTAAAAACATTCATTGAAATCATATGTTGTTCCATGAGGCACAATCTCTTCACATGCAAAGATGAAGAAACACAGGGCCAAGTTGCATTAAATAATTTAGGAAAGTTTGGATAGCATTGCTTTGGAATAGAGCTAGTTTTTTTTGTGTGAGCTAAGATAGGCAATATTGTTAGTTGTAACTAAGGACTAGGACCACACAGGTTTTGATAGAAATCCAAATAAATAAATACATAATAATAATACATTTTATTAATTCTGTGCTTTTCATAGACCCAAAGCAGTGGATGCAGACAATTGTTCAAACATGCCCTATAGTGTAGTAATTTTTCTGTTTAATTTCTAAGTGCAACACATCTGAATCAGAGTATTTCCACTATACATTGTTTTCATTTTGCAGTTTGATGTGGCACATACAGTTTCATTGACCACATTCTCTTGAGATGGTAAGATGAAGAAACACAGGGCCAAGTTGCATTAAATAATTTAGGAAAGTTTGGATAGCATTGCTTTGGAATAGAGCTAGTTTATTTAGTGTGAGCTACGATAGGCAATATTGTTAGTTGTAACTTGGCCACATTTTGATATCAAGACTTTTAAAGGCAGGCCTAGTTTTTGCAAGTTGGAATTAAGAACTTATGGACAGCGCTATGTATGCTATGCGTGAATAACTTGGCTTTTTTTACGTCGTAGACGTTTTTGATCTGATATCACTTATTTTTTATAGCTAACTAATGATGAATAATGCATGAAGATAAACACGGAGAGAGACATGTATTCCAAAGAAATGTATGCAGACATTCGCTTAACCATAACACCCTCTATTGACAAGAATGAGAACAGTTATCATATTACAGACAGCACACAATTACATTAAAAGAGTTTGTAGATGAGCAGTATTTAATGTGCAATGAAATACAATGAACAGCACCACCTGAGCTATGGATCATGAAGAAGCATGTAAATTAATGAACCAAGTCTACATGGAGACATACATGCACAATGGGCTACACGCAAACACATTCTAGCTGAAAGACATACAGCCTAAATAGCTTGTACAGCCTAAATAGTTTGCATCAGTAAAATATGGAAATACAGTTTTAAAATAGGGCTATTAGTATTCTATGAAATACATTTAACGTTAGGCTATTCAACACTGGACTGCCGGATGCGTAACTCCAACCTTCCATGTGTGGGCTACGAGCTAGTGAGCAAGCTAGTGAGTTCATAAGCACAGCAGTTAGGCTATTCAACACTGGATTGCCGGATGCGTAAGTCCAACCTTCCATGTGTGGGCTACGAGCTAGCGAGCGAGCTAGTGAGTTTCTGCACAGCAGAGTTTTTTTTCCGGTTGTGTAGAACGTTACCTGCGGGAAATCTTTTGGTACCGGACAGCTAGGTTTAGTTTTGTTTTCTGTAGTGCAATGAATGTAGGCTATGATGCATGTTGATTCGCTTCGTAATAGCCTAGCTTGTTTCTGCTTCCTGACGAGAAGCAGGAAGTAACGTTGGCGAATAAGCTTAATTGGACAATGCATATTTCCCAGGAATCTTAGCCAGAAAGAAAACAGTAGATACTACTAAGAAAGTACATACCAGAGATTATTCTTCTTCTTGTTATTATTATTATTATTATTATTAAAAGTGTTTGCAGTAAGCTACATTATCAGCAGAGTAGCGTAGACTAGAGCCACATTCGGAGGCTATCTATTTATTTATAAGTGACTAACCATGAATCAGATATGTTTGGGGAATTGGCGGTTTATAAATCCGATCGCTTAAAGGCTTACAGCTTAAAAGAGGCTATCCTCAATTCTTAATATAGGCTATTATCTTAAATTCTTAATTTTCCTAGTAGTTAATTTTAAGGTGACCTTGTATTATGTGTGAAAAGGATAAAGTGAACGGAGCTGAAGTGAAGAAATTAATGAATAAAGAAATGTTGGCCGAGGCAAGGGGTTTCCATAGTCAGTCAGTCATGACCGCAAGAGTAGAGCGTAACACCCTCCCCAAACCAGACAAAAGCGAGCATCCGGTTTGGGGAGGGTGTAATATAATACAAGTGAAACATTGAACAGTTAATATTGTAAACCTCTTTTGCCTTTGCAATAAAAATACGTTAATGTGTCAATGTGAAAATAATAACAGTCTAAGAAATGAAAAGTACTTAAACAGTTGCACATTGTTTTTGTGGAAAATACACGTGCCCTGCTGGGCTTGAACCCACTATCCACTGTGTGAGAGACTGCAGTTTTAACCACTAAGCCACAGTAGCTTCTTGGAAAGCATGAAGCCATTAGCTACATTAACATTAAAAAACATTAGTATGAAGCGTTTTTATTGGACGATAAGCTTGATGAGCAGGTATACGGACCATACCCTCAAATAATAATTCTCCCCATTGGATAACATCGCGATGGAGGCAGGCAGTTTGGTAGGAAAATGGGAAGAAGAAGAAGAAGAAGAAAAAGAAGAAGCGGAAGAGGAAGGAGAAAAACGGCAAAATAACCCAAGTTTGGGGCTTTATTGTGTGGATGTGTGAAGTTGTATCTGAATGCTGTGTGGTTACATGAGGTCAGAACATACAGAAGTTAATGTTTTTAAGGGCTGAGAGTCTATGGTCATTGTGGTTACTTCTGTAGGAAACCCTGAAAAGTGCCAAACTCTCGTGCTGTATAGGTATGGGGCATGCCCCGCCAAGCCGTAACTTGGCGGATGGCATACCTGCCATCCCAATCCACATAGCATAAATGATCTGGGACAGCAAAACTTTCGTGAGCTGTTTACCTGAAAAACTGTAGTATCGTGACTACGTTATAATAATGAAGCCACAACTAGTTTGGTTAACTTTGTATTCACAACGTCGGGAGCAATACAACACGCAGCCGAACATGGCTGGGCATACATCATAACTACAGGGGTGATGCATCTCTGGGGAAGTTTAAGTTCAAGGACGGTCTTATCCCATACTATCCCCTAGTGGACAAATAAGGTAAGTTCAGGTAAGTATTTCAGGTTACTACACTTCCCCACCTTTAAGTTAACAAATAGTTCTTCCCCTGCCTTTTTTTAAAATTATTATTTATTTATTTATTTTTATAATAATAATAACTGATATTCAATACTGTGACAGACATTTCCTTTCAAGAGCACAACTCAATTAAACATTAATTGTTTTAACTAGTTTCTTTTCTTTCCATGTTACCATAATAATAGGAAGTTCAGGGTGACAACATTAAACATCAATTTAAACACATTTCACTGTTACTTCTACTAGGAAGGTCTGGGTAGACTGCCTGATTTCCGTGAGATCAAGGTGCATTCTTGCCTTATTGAAACACGATCTCTGTAGTATAGTCTTTTAAGTAGTTTGGGGAATGCCTCTCCCGGGTGGAGTGACGCACCTCCTGTGGTGGTGGAACAGGTAAGTCCTCTCTTTCAGGGGTCACCACCTCAGGCCCCTGAGGTTCCACTGGCGGTTGCTGTTCACCCTCTGCATTTGCAGTCAGTCTCACCGGCGCTCCAACTGGACGGCCGTCCAGCTGCTCTGGAGGATGCCCAAGTCTGTCTGAACACTGCCATGCGTCCGGGTGACGTGCTCTCACCTGGTCAACATGTCTCCTCATTCTCTGCCCATTTCCCAGGAGCACGGTATAAGAAACAGGACCTGAAGGTGACTCGACTGTAGCTGGTATCCACTTTGGTCCTATGCCGTAGTTCCTTGCATACACAGCCTCTCCTGGCATGAACTGTCTCGGTTTGGCTGTTTTGTCATGCTGTTCCTTCTGTGTCAGCTGTTTTTGTTGAATTTTTAGGTCAGGCTTCAGCAAGTCAAAAGCGGACCTCAGTCGTCTGGACATTAACATTTCCGCAGGGGATAAGCCTGTTGCCGCCTGAGGGGTGATGCGGTAGCTAAATAAAAACCTGGAAACTGGTCTCTATGCTATCTCCTCTCATCTTTTTCATCCCCTCTTTAAAGCTCTGTACTGCACGTTCCGCCAAACCGTTCGAGGAAGGATGGAACGGGGCAGAGGTGACATGCTGAATCCCATTTTGTTTCAGGAAATGGCTGACTTCTCCACTTGTGAAACAACTGCCATTGTCGCTCACCAACATCTGTGGCAGCCCATGGATTGCAAAGCACTGCCGTAGCTTTTCGATTGTTGTGTGTGTTGTGGAGGTATTCAGAGGATACACCTCCATCCACTTTGAGTGTGCGTCTATTATCACCAGGAACATTTTACCAAGGAATGGCACTGCATAGTCCACATGAATGCGAGACCACGGCTCAGGCCATTCCCATGGGTGCAGAGGTGTATTTGGTGGTGATTTTCTGTTTTGCTGGCATTCTAAACATAGGCTAACCTCTTTTTCAATGTCCTCGTCCATCCATGGACACCACAGGTAGGACCTTGCTAGCCCTTTCATATGGGACATGCCTGGATGCGACTGATGGAGCATCTTTAAGAGGATGGACCGACCTTGTGGCGGAATCACTGTTCTGGCCCCCCAGAGAACGCACCCATCCCGAGCACTCAGCTCCAGCCGCCGGGTGTAATATGGCCTGAGTCGGGGATCCCTTACCTCCGGCCATCCGTACAGAACATAACTGTGCACCAGAGACAGTGTGGCATCCTTCGCTGTCCACTTCCTGACCTGTGACATGTTCACTGGTGCGTCGTCCATGTGATCGATCATCAGCACTTGACCCTGTAGACTGTCATCGTCCACCAGCTCAGGAACTGGGAGTCTGCTAAGGGCATCGGTGTTGCTGTGATCTTTGCCTGGCTTGTAAACTATTCGATACTCATACGCTCGAAGTAGGACTGCCCATCTTTGAATACGTGGGGAAACCATCTGGGGAACGGGCTTCATCTTGTGAAACAAAGATATTAATGGCTTATGGTCTGTGGTAATTGTGAATCTACGACCGTAGAGGTATTTATGGAACCTCTGAATTCCAAAGATCACGGCTAGCCCCTCCTTGTCTAACTGGGAATACCCTTTTTCCGGAGTAGTCAGTGTTCTAGACATAAACCCCAGTGGTTTTTCTGTGCCATCTGGCATTTTGTGCGAAAGCACCGCCCCGAACCCGTACGGTGAAGCGTCACATGCCAATATCAATTCTCTATCTGCAGAGTAATGGACTAGCACGCTTGCTGATTGGAGCAGTTCTTTGGACTTTTGAAAAACCTCCTCTTGCTTCGTAGTCCATGCCCACTTGACCTCTTTCCTCAGAAGCTGATGCTTCGGCGTGAGCAGCGTGGAGAGGTTGGGAAGGAAACGGTTATAGTAGTTAAGGAGACCTAGATAAGCCTTGAGCTCTGTGACATTTGACGGGGGCGGAGCTTCTCTAATGTAATGGCTTTAACTTTTGCCTCCATGGGTTGGAAACCTTGCGCGTCTACTTTATGTCCCAGGTAGAAAACCTCGTTCTGCAGCATTTGGCACTTGTTTCGTTTTAGCCGCAACCCAGCCTCCTCCAGCCTACCGAGCACTTAATTTAGGTTTCTTAGGTGCTCCTCCTTGCTTGCACCAGACACCAGAATGTCATCTAAGTACCTATACTGCGATCATGGGTATGCCCTGCAGGAGGCCCTCCATTGTGCGTTGGAAAACTGCAGGCGCTGACGAAACCCCAAAAGGTAAGCGATTGTGAGTGAACATGCCTTTGTGGGTGTTCACTGTGAGATACTTTTTCGACTCGTCATCCATGAGAATCTGTGTGTACGCATGGCTCATGTCCAGTTTCGAGAATTGCTGCCCCCCCGACAAGTTCGCAAACAAATCTTCTATTCTCGGAATAGGATACTGCTCTAGTGAGGAGACACGATTGACACGATGGAGCCATCTGGCTTTAATATGAGAACCACTGGACATGCCCACTGTGAGTATTTGACTGGTGGAATGATTTGCTCTTTTAACAGTCTGTTAATCTCCGCTTCCACCTTGGAGCGCATTGCGAATGGGACAGAACGTGGGCGGAAAAATCTGGGCGTGGCGTCGGGTGCAACATGTATAGTGGCCTTCACCCCCTTTAGGGTCCCAAGTTGATCTTTAAAGACATTCTTGTGTCTTGTAAGCACCTGTTGCAATGTCAGTTCTTCAACATTCACCTGCTTAATTTCTTCCCAGACAATCTTTATGTGTTCTAGCCACGCTTTACCCAGCAGACTTGGACCAGTACCACCCACTACATAAAGCGGTAAAATTTTCTGTTGGTTTTGGTATTGAACGTTTACCTCAGTGACCCCTAGAACCTTTATGTTTTCCCCAGTGTAAGTCTTTAATTTAATTGCTGTGGGCTTAAGTGCAGGCTTCTCTGCCTTTTTCATTGCACTTTAAATGTTGACTCATTCATCAAAGTAATGCTACATCCTGTGTCCAGCTCAAACTCAACGTTTTTGTCATTAATTGTCATGTCCACTGTAATGGGTTTCACTTTTGCGTAGTTGCAGCACACGGAATACATCGAGAAAGCTTGTTCCGAGTCCTCTGCCTCATCTGTCTCCTCTTGAGACGTGATGCGAGTGACTGCTGTAAGCTCTGCTGTGGTGCCATTTGCTTGTGTCACTTTCACTGGACTTCCGCTTGTTTTTGCACGCCCGCACAATGTGGCCTATCTTTCCACACGAATGGCATTTTTCCTCTTTAAAACGGCATTCTGACGGCGCGTGTCTGCCTTTACAGCGGTAACAGTCTCTCATGGGACCCACTGCCCTGTTCTCTGTTCTCTTATGTGGCGCCATTGCCTCGCTGCTGTGTGCATGCATGCTGTTGCATGCTGCTTTCCCTTGCAAATCATGTGCTTGCTTTTCGGCGGACTCCATGGCTAGCGCAAATTTTAGCACATTTTCAAAAGTGAGGTTGTTTTCCGACAGCAGCCTCCTCTGAACACGTTCATCATTTATTCCGCATACCAGCCAGTCACAGAGCATTTGTGAAAGTGTTTGTCCATAATTGCAGTCCTGAGCTAATCTCCGTAGCTCAGCAACATACTCCGCTACCGACTCATTGGGCTTTCTTGTGCGCGAATTGAATTTAAAACGCTGCACGATTTCGCTGGGCTTGGGGTTAAAGTGGTCTTTCATCAACGTGACTAGCTGATCAAACGTGTGCGCTCCAGGCTTGACTGGACTGAGCAAACTGCGCATTAAACTATATGTGGCTGCCCCGACCACACTTATAAGGATGGACTTCTTTCTGTCCGCATCCTCTATGCCATTTGCGATAAAGAATGTTCCAAAACCTCGCAATATTCTTCCCAAGTTTGAACAGTTTGATGAAATGCCACCAGAGTTCCGATTGTCACGGCCATTTCAGCTAGCGTTAAGGCTAGCTGGCTAGCTTAGCAATTTTGTTTCTTTCTTCCATAAAAATCACTTCTCACCCAACGCTCCACTGTTTTTTCATCGGCAGCACTGCTCAGCTTGATCCTCGTCGCCAATGTAGTATCGTGTAGGGAACATGCCTCTATATTCCTACATGTGGAGTATTACTCATGCAAGGTGTTTACATATACATATAGGCAATAACTATGGAATAATGAGGTTTACCCTTATTCTTAAGTTAGGTTAAAATTAAATCAGTCTCATTTGATTATTATGAATTATAATTACTACTACTTCAATTTACCATCAAAGCACTAATAACTAATAATTCATAAGGGTTGAAGATATTACGTTCTAATGATTAGGTTTGACTCAACTCTCGTGTTCATACGACATCAAAACACACCAGGTTTAACAAAAATAGATTTATTAAACAAGACAAACATGAATATTACGTTCTACTAAATGGACATATGTGTGGTGTGCGTATTGTGGCATTTGTGTGTGTATGTGTCGGTGTGTAGGCCTATGCCACGTGTGCGTTCCGGGAACAAAGGAATCACGTGGAGCAAGCTAACTGTGTCGCAGCACGATGGTGGTTATTGATCTCAAATCTGACGTTACTATAAATAAGTTCACGCACTTCTTTCAGAAAATTATGTATTTATCTATAGTAAGTTAAAATGAGATCATATCACACGAATGTTAATACGTGAAAGAGGGACAACCCAGTGAGGCCTGCTCGGGTTAGTTAGTTGTACCACATTAGCAATAAAAGGTAGGCCAGCCGGCTAGCTTGCTAACCAGCGCAACACGTTTATACAGCTATTATCGTACAAAATCGAGATGCAATCAAATTACCGATAAACAGTTCAGACTAAAATTCTAAACTATGCCTGGGATGTTTGATCAGTCTTACTGAAGTCCGCGGTGAGTCGATTACAGCTGGCTTGTACGTGAGGGATGGTCAGGGCGTCTTTCTCCTGGTTTGCGTCTTTGTCCGACGTCGCCTTTGTCCGTGGCTGGAACACACCTCTGTCGTTTGCGTTAATTCAGATCTATGGTTAGATGCCGTAGGCAAGCTAACCCGTTTGCGTCTCTCTCCGCGGCCTTTGATGCTGCTGCCGCGGTATTGCCGGTGCAATGGAGATCCACCTTTGTAGCTGTGCAGCTAGCAAAAGGGGTTAGAAATGGCAGTGTTGCCTCTTGTGCAGCTGTGTGCTGCACAATCGAGGAAGCGAAGTGAATGAAGTGAATAGGATAGGGGGAGAGAGACTGGAATAACTACAGGGGTGATGCATCTCTGGGGAAGTTTAAGTTCAAGGATGGTCTTATCCCATACTATCCCCTAGTGGACAAATAAGGTAAGTTCAGTTAAGTATTTCAGGTTACTACAAAAACGTCAGGGTTAATTATCTGTGTTCTGTATCTCTCCTATGCAGCCAAAGGTCGCAGAAGTAAAATATTATTTTAATTTGTCAGTTCCTTGTTGTACAATGCACTGAATCAATCCAGAGATTAAACATCTGTATGTGTTATAAAAAAATATTTTGTTTTGTAATTCAGCAACTAGATTTAAAAATGTTTTTGAAGGTTATTTTTTTTCCTGTGCTTGTTTTGATCTTTATGGTTTTGACTTGGTGAAATTTGAAAAAAACAATGGTGAAATTTGGTCTTTGTTCCACTTGTAAAGTGACACCAAAGATTTTGGTGTCCCCTTTACACATGGAATCTTTCATACATACTTTTCAAGTTCAGTAATTGTGCTACTTTCAGTCATAAGTATGTTCATACACAAATTGACTTCATTTATGTGACATGAACTACAAGACAACAGTGAAATTTGGTCTTTGTTCTGCATGTAAAGGGGATACTAACATTTTGCCGTCCCCTTTACACGTGGAACCCAACTGTCAGATTTAATTTGTGGGCATTTTCATATGATCAGTAGGCTATAATTCTTTCAAAGTGGGCTTAATGCATTTTATGCCACAATTTAGAATGAAACATATTTAGGTAAGATGCCATTTTGGGGCTGAAAACAGATCAGAGTTTTACTGGCCCGGAAAAAAAGAGAGAAAAAAACACTTTTCCATAAAACTGTTAATTTATTAATCATATATACATTGTAATGATTCATCCATACAACAAAGAACTGATTCATTTTCTTCTTAGAACATTTTAAAGGTTTTAATATACAGTCAAGCCGGAAGGTCTGCACACCCCTTTCACCTTCTCCACGTTTTATTACGTTACAGACATATTCTACAATAGATTGAGTTCATTTTTTGTCTCAAAATTCTACACAAAATAGCCCATAATGACAAAGTGAAAACAGGTTTTTAGACATTTGTGCTAATTTATTAAAAATCAAAATGTAAAATATCATATGTACACAAGTGTGCTTGATATGACACCCAAAAGTGAGCATTTTGTTTCCACTGATACTGCTTGAGATGTTTCTACAACTTAATTGGGGTCCACCTGTGATAAATGAAATTGATTGGACATGATTGGGGATTGCCAACACCTGCCTATATAAGGTCCCACAGTTGACAGTGCATGTCAGAGCAAACTCCAAGCCATGGGGTCAAAGGAATTATCTGCAGACCTCAGAAATAGGATTGTGTCAAAGCATAGATCTGGAGAAGGGTACGGAAAAATCTCTGCAGCTTTACAGGTCCCAAAGAGCACAGTGGCCACCATCATTCGTAAATGGAAGAAGTTTGGAACCACCAAGAATCTTCCTAGACCTGGCCGCCCGGCCAAACTGAGCAATCGGGGAAGACGGGCCTTGGCCAGGGAGGTGAGCAGGAACCCGAGGGTCACTCTGACAGAGCTCCAGCTCCTTTTGGAGATGGGAGAACCTTTCAGAAGATCAACCATCCAGGCAGCACTCCACCAATCAGGCCTTTATGGTAGAGTGGCCAGACGGAAGCCCCTCCTTAGTAAAAGGCACATCACAGCCCGCTTGGAGTTTGCCAAAAGGCACCTAGAGGACTCTCAAACCATGAGAATCAAGATTCTCTGGTCTGATGAAACCAAAATGTAACTTTTTGGCCTGAATACCAAGCATCACGTCTGGAGGAAACCCGGCACCGCTCATCACCTGGCTAATACCATCCCTACAGTGAAGCATGGCGGTGGCAGCATCATGATGTGGGGATGTTATTCAGCAGCGGGAACGGGGCGACTAGTCCTGATAGAGGGAAAGATGAATGCAGCTAAGTACACCGAGATCCTTGAAGAAAACCTGCTCCAGAGCGCTCTGGACCTCAGACTGGGGCGAAGGTTTACCTTCCAACATGACAACGACCCGAAGCACACAGCCAAGAGAACAAAGGAGTGGCTTCGGAGAAAGTCTGTGCATGTCCTTGAGTGGCCCAACCAGAGCCCAGACCTGAATCCAATTGAACATCTGTGGAAAGAGCTGAAAATGGCTGTGTACCGACACTCCTCATCCAACCTGACGGAGCTTGCAAGGATATGCCAAGAGGAATGGGCAAAAATGTCCAGAAACAAGTGTGCCAAGCTCGTAGCTTCTTTCCCAAGATGCCTTGAAGCTGTAATCGCTGCCAAAGGTGCAGCAATCAAGTATTAGGCTAAGGGTGTGTACAGATATGTAACCCCTAAATATCCTATTTTTGTCAGTAAAATAAAATTGCATATTTTCTATAAACCTGTTTTCACTTCGTCATTATTGTGTGTAGATGTTTGAGGCAAAAAATGAACTCAATCTATTGTAGTATAAGTCTGTAACGTAATAAAACGTGGAGAAGATGAAAGGGGTGTGCAGACTTTCCGGCCTTTACAGTTATGTTATAGCAACTTCCAAGAAATGTAGTACATTGCATGTCTTATGCTAATGGAAGCAAGATGTTCCACAATAACTTGGCCCATGTCCTTACTGAAGTAACTGACTAGAATGCTCAATACTCTCTTCAGATTAGTACTTGTTGCCTCATCTCAATATTAAGTGAAAATGGTGTTTCCCTGATGTCTTCATTGTAAATGTGTGTGCCAGTCCATGCTTCATTTTGTATGAGGCTGTGGCATGGGACATTGAAAGTTGCTGTAATGCTTTTGGGTCCTTTCTGAGTGCTTTGGACACATCAATGATGACAGGAGCTATAGTAAATGACTTTAGACCTTTTAGTGTCTGTTAAAAACACACTTCACAAAAATATAAAGAATAAGACTTTTAATGTTGCCCCTTAAAACACAATTACAAGGGGAAATGAATGTAAATGAAAACAGGATGTTTTTTAAGCAAAGGCAGAAATTGCACAAATTACTTACATCTACTCAAAACCAGTGTCAAACATAAAGTGCAAAATTGTCCTTATTTTGCTTAATGTCCCTTAAAACACAATTACAAGGGAAAATGAATGAAAATACAAACAAAGATTCTGTTTTATAAGCAAAGGCAAAAATTTCCCAAATTGCCTACATCTACTCAAAACATCCAAAAATGCTTCTTCTACTGTCTTTACGAGAAACAAAGTCTTAAAGAAACAAATGATTTTAAAGTGTTCTTTGACTTTCCCTGGGATTTGGAAAGGAGTAGGAACGAAGAAAATAACTAACAACTAAGGCAACATCCTCGGATCGAAATACCAGCAAGACCGCCAAACCCCGGCGAAGCAAATGATGACTCAGTCATAAAGACGCTATGAGTTATTTCAATAACTGCACATTATCTGGCAGTGTCCAGATAAACGTCTACAACAAAGGAAAAATACTTTTGTGTCAGTGTCGTCAGGTGTAACGTAAGCAAGCCAGCTAGCTAACGTTAGTGCAGTGGGGATACATTATTGCAAGTAGCTAACGTTAGTACCGTTGCTTCACTAGTGCAGTGGGGATTCTAACCTTAGCAATACCGTTGCTTGGCAACCAATAAACTACCGTTCAACTGTTCAGCTGAAGAATACATTTACCATACAACATAGTTCCATTAAAAATACATTCATTTAAAGTTTGTCTTGTCTTTTGTGAAATTTTGAAAGATAAATGTGGTAACCGTTGTATTAAAGCATTATGGAACTCGAACCTGTGGTATATCGTGGATATTGGCACAGCTAGGGGGTGTAACGGCACTCCGCGAATATACCACGGGTTCTCGTTCCATAATGCTTAAATGTTCAATGACTAATTTTAGGTGACACGTCACATAACAAGACTAAGTTACAAAAGAAAATTCTACATAACTAAACAGCTGTTTAATACCTCTGATCATCTGATTCTCTCTCACAATGACAACAAAACAGCATTTTCCAGACGATTTCACGCAATGCACGCATGTACCGGTGTTTACCTTCCCTGGCCTGGTGGGTTGGTCAAATCGCTGTGATTGGCTGGATGGCCGTTCAATCAATCTAAATTGGCCAATAGGTTTTTATATAAGGGAAACTGAGTTTTGTTTGATGCAATGGATGCGTCCTATGAAGTGACTACCCCAGGCAAAAGTGAGGGGGATGGAATCATGTTTCTGTGAAAGTGGGGGTGTTGCATCCCCCGTGGGTGTGACGCCTGTGTGTGTGTGTGTGTGTGTGTGTGTGTATGGGTGACAGCTACTGTATGTGTCCAAGACAAATTTCCTTTGGGACAATAAAGTCTATCTTATCTTATATTAATACTGTGGACTGTGAACTGTGGATCTTTCACTGCAAGCTCCTTCTGTCTGCCTTCTTGAGCCACCTCTTCACTACTGGCATGGCGTTGAAGTGCTCCATGTCTGGACCCTCCAAGCTAATGAAGAGCAACCTCGTCACCGTGTGAACACTCAGGTTGCTCCTCCAGTAAGTCTTGGTTCGCTTCATGGCACTGAAGCCCCTCTCGACCGATGCTGTGGACAGAGGCAGGACCAAGATGAGCTCCACGATGAGAAGGAGGTTGGGGAAGCTGCTCCTCCGCTCATCATCCAGGAAAAAGTCCTGCCAAGCATTCCTTTGTAGGCCCTGTGGTAGGGACTTGATCGGTACCTTAGCACTTGACCACTCCACACGCTGTGCCTTCTCCTGGTCACATCCCATGCGGTCAAGCACATTGGCAAAGTGCTCGCTGACCGTGGCAAGGTGGTCCCTGCCATAGCTGGCTAGCTCTTGATGGTCAGCAGGCCACTCACGAGGATCTTGCCGCAGCCTGCAGCACCTGATGAGACTCAACCCCCTTGAATCTGTACTGCAGATTGGTGACCACACTGAACGGGAGCTTCCTCTTCACACTGCGGGAAAAATACAGGTAAGTATAATATGTGTGAGAATTTACCCCCTTAAAAAATATTCTCTCATCCTTCCTGTTTAAAAATCTACCTGTCAAACCATCGGAGCATAATGCCCAGGCACTGTGGCATGCTGGAGCTCCTCTAAACCAATAAACATGGTCTTGGGCTGTCCACGGCTCAAGATCCTCACAGAAACCCCTTCCAGGTCTCTGCCACTCACGTCAGTTGAAGAGTCTGACAGAACACTTAAAAAATGTGCTGCTTTGATTTCTGCTGCACAGCCCTCCCACAGCTCACTAAATATAACATCCACAAACCTGAAAACAAACAAAGGACAAGTTAGGACTACAATATTGGGTGTATTTAATGTGTTTTATTCACTCATACCTCAGTGTTCATTACCATTTTAAACGCAATGGACACTAAACTTTAAACAGTCTTGTAAATTAGCTAGCTAACGTTAGCTAGCTATGTTAGTGTACCTGCGCTTAGGCAGATGGTTAGCTACATGTAACGTTAGCTTAGCATAGCTTGGCTACATAATGTGGCTTGGTTGCTAGCTGACTGACTGACTGACAAGACACTCAAACTCACTCATGACACTCAAGCAGTCGCGTTTTGTGTCTACCATCATTTATGAGTAAAGTTACAGTAACATATTAGCTAGCTAAGTAACTTACCTTCAACATGCTACATCAGTGGTGTACTGAGAGCCAACGTCTTCTCTGTTCTTCTTTAGAAGGGCGACCATTCTCTCATAAGAGGTGAAGAGGAGCTCTTTACGATGTGGTAAGCGGTGTTGATTAACTTCTCCACCCGCTGGATTGTGTCATTGTTTGCCCGTTGTGTCTAGACGTGAAGTGGCCCAGCTGACGGGTTGTCCGCCACCCGCTTTGCCAGCACACATTGCAAATGTTGGCGGCTCTTGTCGTGTGCGTCTAAAGCCTGTTTTCTGTAATTATTCGTACCCTTGAAAAACGACCCCCCTCAGTCGGCCTTGGCAGGAAATTGCCGGCAAAGTGAGCAGAACATACCATTGTCTTACCCCCTCTTTTTTTTAGTAGCCTCATACGCTTCCTTTGATATTATTTTCAAACTAGCTATTTGCTGAGGTGAAACTTTTACTAGCTAGGTGAAAATACTGACTGCAATCGCGGGTTAGCTTCAGGCAGTTAACTTCATTACGTGAACTGACTCGTGACTGTGATTGGCGGAAACGTCACTGTCCCGAACGGGCCAGTGACTGGCCAATCAACTTCCCCTAAATACTTTTTTACTGGTCCCGGGCCATCGGGCCATTGCTTATGTCGATCTCTGCAATATGATCACAATATAAAAAGTTTTAACCACAATAATACAAATGTAGATGCCTAATTAAGGTTTTGGTCTAAATCAACTGTAACTAAATCAACTGTAACCAAATGAAGTATCAAATTGGTGTAAACTCTGATTTATTTAAATCATTTGTAACAGTTATGGTACATAGACTTTTTGATTTTGGTGTCCCCTTTACACGCAAAACTTTCCAGATGTGTGCCTATTTGAACTGTTCCTGCTTGGAAAAATGTCATTTAAATTGAATAACTTCAACAGTTTCAAAAATATTACATGTTATGTCAGTATTATATGACTGGTTTCAAAAGATATTTTGGTATCAATGTCACAAGTTGGCCCCCAAATAAATGGAACAATCCTTATAATAAAAGTAGTCTTGTCAAAATAACATCTGTGATGGACTGTCAATATAGTTCATGGCAATAGCGTTACCCTATGTTCGTCCGTATGTGGTGATGCAGTGCGTCACGCTTGGCTACCGAGCTCAGCTGGTATGCTATCTAGCTAATCAAATTAGCTGATGTTAGCTGAATATAAACTGAAGACAACTGAATGAACGTTAATTATGTGACGAATACCACACATTCAATGCGAATAAATCGATGAGCAAATTGATGTTGAATCAATGTCGGAATTCCACATTGAATCTACGTCGATTCAACGTTCCTTGCTATCGGGGGACCTTCTCATGAGGAAGAATAACCAGGGTTTTTTTCACCAGTGCAACATGGTGCAGCGGAAGGGGGTTAAGACGCAAAATCAGTTTCACTCTCTTTCCTAATGAAGGTAATGTACGATTACCTATTACATTTGTGCTTTTAATTAAAAAAATTAAAGAATCTACTTGCTGTAGTTCGCTACATGGCTATACCCCATGACGTGTAGTGCCTATACTGCACATGAGCCACATCTGGACTTCAGGGAGGTAGCTATTTCACAAAGTGGAATAAGGAAATTCTGCATAAAAACACATAGGCTAGCCTACTTTAATCCATATCAAGAGCCGATGTAATGGCCTTCTCATGAGCAAGAATAACCATGTTTTGCTTTCGCCCATGCAACATGGTACGGCGGAAGGGGTTAAAGACACAAGATAACTTGGAGAGATAACTTGCTGCAGATGAAACTCCGATAATATCCAATTTTCAAACAGTCACCTGCACATTTTCTCCTCTCTGAGATTACTGTTTTTGTACAAGATCCCTGACAAAAATAAGCATAATAAACAAAAACTTAACTAAAGTTAAACTAACATTTAGAACAATAATTTGCCTTGCCCTATGTGTGTGCAATACACGTGTATTGTAAATACATGTAAATGTGTGAAGTCACGTGGTGCTGTAATGGCAACATGTAGTCCAGCTGTCTCTTGTGTTTGTGTTTGTTAATTTGAATGCATTTTGTTGTGTCTGGCTTTTGTCTTTTGTTTTTTTCATGCGCTGTGTGTCTATTGTGGGACGGGGAAGCGGGCTGAAGATTGTTCAGGGCACTCATGCTGCTCGTTTTGATAATATTGACGAATTGTATATTCGGGATAATTTTGTTTGTGGTCGTCATCATGGAGACGCATTCACAACACATGCTCAGGAATGTCTGTTGGATCTGCAGCCACAAAGTTTATCATCGTTCTTCATCTTCACCGGAGTTGAAGATGTCGGGACTCGGGACTGATCTAGGACTGCGGCCAGTCTTCGAAAGGCCACCAGGGAAGAGAAAGGAGAAGATAATGCGGCGGAGGAATGAGGCGACGACTAGGAAGGCTGACGCAGTTCGGTGCTCCGCTTCGACGGTGTACAGAGACCGTGGCACTGCGTGTATGGAGGAAAGTCATGGATGTCGAGTTTGTGTGTTGGACTGCTTAATAATGACACTGGACATCTAGGGACAGCGGTGGCTATTTTTAATCATGGCTGTATTCCACTTTAATTTACTTAATTAGTTTGATTAATGCAATGACTATATTGAATGTCTTTGTTTGATCTGTTTGTGTGTTGTGAGTCTGCCCCACTGTCTATGTCTTTTTTGTTGTTGCTGGGGCTACAACTGAAGTTCCCTGGCGGAAAATTAAAGTTATTCTATTCTAAACATAAGAGTTCATAGTTGTCATGGCAACACCCCTCCCCCTCGGCATGCTCCGAGAGACACTCTGTGCAGCGGACGGGTCTGCTTCAGAGCTCTGTGTGTTTGTACCTGAACACGACGAGAAGAGGGGGTGGGCAGTGGGCGACTTTGGAGGCAGACTGTAGGCTGCCCACCCAATCAGAAGTTACAAACGGTACTGGTATTTTCTGTGCTATTTTTCCTTTGGCTGCAGAAAAAATTATTTTTTTTCTTAACTTTTGATTGGGTGGGAAAGACGCACGTTTGGATGGGCTGAGCCCACCCCTGTCCATAGCTACCGCCGGCCTTGCCTGGACCATGAGGACCACATCTGGTTGACCCTGCTCCCGACAACATCACTTCGGCTCCACAGAGCAGACGCAGTTTGTTCAAACTGGCGGCGAAAATGTCTTCTGGAGACTGAATTAGGTTTTTACGGGGCCATGAGAAGGCAATTGGTGACGTCACAGTGACTTTGTCCATATTTTTATACAGTCTATGTTTGGCCCCAATTCCAAAAAAGTTGGGACAGTATGTAAAATGCACATAAAAGCAGAAAGCAGTGATTTGTAAATTCTCCTTTACATATATTTAATGTTTTACCTTATCAACTTTATTGATTCTTGTAAATATACGTCAATTCCGAATTTGATGCCTGCAACACATTCCAAAAATGTTGGGACGGGCAAAAAAAGACTGGGAAATTCAAAAAAAAACCTGGGAAATTCAAAAAAAACCTCCATCCATCCATTATGTAACCCGCTTATTCCTGGTCAGGGTCGCGGGGGGAGCTGGAGCCTATCCGAGCATGCATTGGGCGAGAGGCAGGAATACACCCTGGACAGGCCGCCAATCCATCACAGGGCACACACACCATTCACTCACACACTCATACCTATGGGCAATAGTCTCCAATTAGCCTAATCTGCATGTCTTTCGACTGAGGGAGGAAACCGGAGTACCCAGATGAAACCCACACAGACACGGGGAGAACATGCAAACTCCACACAGAAAGGCCCTCGGCCGGGATTCAAACTCAGTACCTTCTTGCTGTGAGGCGACAGTGCTAATCACTGCACCACCGTGCCGCCGCCCTGTTTGGAACATTCCACTGGTAAACAGGTGATGATATCATGACTGAGTATAAAAGGATATCAAAAGACTCTTGATATCTTATTTTCTGGTACTCTTACAAGCGATACTATTTCTCTGCATTTGAATGGATCTCTATGGGAATTGAGGGGTGGGAATAGATTGAGATGTAAATTACATGGGAATAGTATGGAACCCATGGTTGGCTAAATGGCTGTAAGTCATCAAGGGTCTGAGGTATCAAATGAGCCTAAAACCATCATGCCGGATTTACACCAAAAGCGCTTTGCTGTGTAGTGTCGCAGGTATGCGCCGCTTGTCAGGGCCGGCCCTAGCCTTTTAGTAGCACTATAGGCAAGATCTGTAGATGGTGCCCCCCCTGTAGCGGGGGGTCTAGGGGTCCTCCCCCAGAACATTTTGAGCCTTCTAAAACTAGTTTCCTGCATTTCTACACAACCTCACAGGGAATTTTCTAAAATAAAATGTTTTGTTTTATTTATGAGCATTTTGGAGAAGATATATATATATATATAGGCGCTATATAGGCGAGATTTGAGATGCTTTCATATAATGCTAAAGACATGGTAGGCTAATCAGTACATTAGTGGATAGGATAATTTTTAAAATCCCCCCCCCTTATAGGAGCACAACTTTATTTATGCCCAATAATTGTAAGGAGTCGGGTTCAGAGGACCAGACGCGACTGAAAGGCATCTGAAAGCTTCCCACGAAGCGTGAGAAAAGAGGGAAAAGAGAGTCCATGAACGGAGCAGAGAAAAATCAACAGAAAGGGAAAATAACTCCAGGCATAAGCCAAACAAATAACAACCAAAAAAACAGGGCGAAGCTCGTAGACTCGAGCAGAGAATAAAAACGAAAAGAACTGCCTCTATCTCAATAACTATCAAAGAGCTAAAATAAAAGGCAAACGGAAACGAGGCGAAACCGTGGTACTGTCTAGTAGCGAGACAGGGAAAAGAAAACCAAGGCAGGAAATAAAGTGTGAAGGAGAACAGAAACCTAAAAACTGAATTCTCTAACACTACAGGCAAGTCCCACGTGTTCTTTTGAAAATCAAAAGGACAAGTGGTCGCCTGAAATCCAATACCGCATTACCTGGCTTAGCATGGCAAGAATGACACAAAAGCACCGAGCCACGAGGAGACGGAGCTTAAGTAGAGCGGAGCGCACCTGTAGGAAATAATTCATTCGTCCCGGAGAACGGGAAATAAAGAAGGGAGCGCCCTCTCGCGGCCCCAAGAGGCAACGCCAGAAAACAGAAACAAGCAAGCAGAAAACCATGACAATAATAGCAAATCATTATCTAATTTTATATGGAAACAAGAACATTAAAGATGAGCTATAGTCCTTCATCATTTCAGTCTCTTTGTGCTATTGTGAAACTAAGACTGTAATTGGCTCATTTTCATTTGTATTTTAGAATCTTACATATAATTTTGTGTTTTGATCAAGTTTATTTTCTCATGTATTTACCACCCCTTCTTAGAGGACATACAATATTTTCACATACAACACTTTTTGTTCCACAAATAACCTTGTTTTTTTTTTTAGCTGTGATTCACAATCCTACTTTTAATTTTATACACATTCCTGCACGCTACATGAGATCCCAACATCAGTTTTCTGTTTCTTACCGCAAAAAACACGTAGCTACAAATTCATCCATATCAAGAGCCGATGTAATGGCCTTATCATGAGCAAAAATAATCAAGTTTTTCTTTCGCCTGTGTAAGATGATGCGGCGGAAGGGGGCTAAGACACGATATCAGTTTATATGTGATATCGCTCTCTTGCCTAATGAAGGTAATGTGATTATAAGTATGTTTGTGCTTTTAATAAAAAAATTAAAACAAATCTACTCGCTGTAGTTCGCTACTTGGCTATACCCCATGACGTGCCTGTACTGCAACATGAGCCACATTTGGACTTCAGCCTACCGTTAGTTGAGTGTACCATTAGCCTACATCCCTAATAGCTAGTTAGCTTTATACCTTTGATTGAATAAATGTTAATTAACACACAGTCATTAGACATACTTCTATATTTGCCCCTTTTTTCCTCCTCCTTTTTTCTTTTTATCCCCTGTGCACCAGATGTCTTGGTGTTGAATCTTCATGTTGAAAACTGACCGTTCTAATTTCGAAATAGAAAAGGATCTCTGACTCTGCCCTCCAATTACAGTGCTGCTGTGAGAACAGCTGGGCAAAACCAATAAACGATGGAGGGGGCGTCGTATTGGGGCGCCACTAACTTTTATTTATCAAATTCTCAAAACATACAAATTTGGATCTGGGAGGGGGGGGACGGGACGCCAAACTTTTCTATGAATTCTATGAAATATATTGTGGCAAACTCCGCGGTGGTTGGAGTTGTCACGCAACTGAAAACAATAATCTCAATGTCCACACGGCGGCAATTCAATTTATATCGCAAATTTATTGCTGTTTGCGGGAAAAAAAAGGTAATGTTTAGCGGGAGCGTCAGCCAGTCCGTAATCTGGGAGAATCGTCGTTGTCCGATGCCAGGGTTCAGTACACTTAGACGGGTTGTCCTACGGTCCAGGGCTGATGCAGGCGGAGGGTTGTCAGACAGCTCCGGACCTGTGGACGACGTCAAAGGCGTATGGTTGCAAAGAGAGGAACCAGCAAGTGACCCTTGCATTATTGTCTTTATTCCTAGACATCCACTCTAGTGGTGCATGGTCTGTTACCAGGGTGAAGTGCCGTCCCAAAACGTAATACTTCAGACCCTCTAGGGCCCACTTGATAGCCAAGCATTCTTTCTCCACCGTGGAATATTTTTGCTCTTGGGGTAGTAACTTGCGACTTATGTAGGTGATCGAATGTTCTTCACCTTCATGTAGCTGGGATAGGACGGCACCCACCCCGGTTTCCGATGCATCCGTCTGTACCACTAGGGGTTGGGAGAAGTCGGGGGTCACCAACACGGGTTCCGAACACAGGGCGTCTTTGATGGCACCGAAGGCTGCCTCTGCCTCGGTCGTCCACAGGACTCGGTCTGGCAGCCGGCTTCGGGTCAGGTCTGTGAGGGGCGCTGCTAGGGAGGAGAAATGTGGGACAAAACATCTGTAATAGCTGGCAAGCCCAATGAACACTCGTACCTGCTTCTTGGTGCGGGGGCGAGGCCATTCCCAGATCGCCTCGACCTTTCCTGCCCGGGGTTTGACGCAGCCGCGCCCGATTGTATACCCCAGGTAATCTGCATCTCGAAGGCCG
This sequence comes from Synaphobranchus kaupii, assembly GCA_029718625.1. NCBI lineage: Eukaryota > Metazoa > Chordata > Actinopteri > Anguilliformes > Synaphobranchidae > Synaphobranchus > Synaphobranchus kaupii. The sequence continues at coordinate 83,475,737 of CM056379.1, forward strand.
AGGTGACATTTCTTTGGATTGGCTGTTAGCCCCGCCCCCCGCAGGGCTTGCAGTATGGCGTCGATCTGTTGCAGGTGGGTCCCGCATTCCTCCCCGTGTATTACTATGTCGTCCAGGTAGGCCGCGGCGTATACCCGGTGGGGTCGTAGGACCCGGTCCATTAGTCGCTGGAAGGTGGGCGGGGCCCCGTGGAGCCCGAATGGTAGCATCTTATAGTGGAAGAGGCCGTCCGGTGTGACGAACGCTGCCTTCTCTCTGGCCTCAGGCGCCAGAGGTACCTGCCAGTATCCCTTTGTCAGGTCCAGCGTGGTGATGAAATGGGCTCTTCCCAGGCGTTCAATGAGTTCATCTATCCTAGGCATAGGGTAGGCGTCAAATTTAGATATAGCGTTTAATTGTCTGAAATCATTGCAGAAACGGATCGACCCATCCGGTTTCGATACCAGCACAATTGGACTACACCATTCACTATTGGATTCCTTAATGATTCCTGCACTTAGCATAGCTTTTACCTCGGCCGCGATGGCTTCTCTTCGGGCCTCTGGGATCCTGTATGGCCTCAGTTTCACCCATTTTCCCGGCTCTGTGACGATCCGGTGCTGGATTAGGTCGGTGTGCCCCGCCTCGGCAGAGAATACGTCTCTATTCCAGTTGACCAGGTCCTGGAGGTCCTGTCGCTGGCTCGGGGTCAATTGCTCTCCCATCGGGACTTGGACGGGCTCTGTTTTCACAGCGACCTGGGGGGGTGTGAGAGAGAACAGCACCTCGCGGGCCACCCATTTTTTTAATAGGTTTACATGGTACACCTTAGTGGGGGGTCGTCGTCCGGGCTGTCGTACCCGGTAATTGATGGTACCCACCTTTTCTATGACCTCGTAGGGGCCGTTCCATTTGGCTAAGAATTGACACTCCGAGGTAGGCACCAAGACCAGCACTTTGTCCCCGGGGGCGAACTCCCTGGGTTGGGCCCCGCGGTTGTAGACCTGTGCCTGTGCAGTTTGAGCCTCCGCCATGTGTTCTCTCACTATAGGCCAGATAGTCGCCATTCGTTCTCTTACCTCCTCTACGTGTTCCACCATGGTTCGATGGGGTGACGGTTGCTGTTACCAGGCCTCTTTGGCCAGGTCCAACAGCCCTCGGGGTCGTCTCCCGTACAACAGCTCAAACGGGGAAAACCCGGTGGATGCCTGGGGTAACTCTCAAATTGTGAAGAGAACGAACGGCAGCAGCTGGTCCCAGTTTCTCCCATCGGCCTCCATCGTCTTTTTTAGCATCTTCTTGAGGGTTTGGTTAAACCTCTCAACCAGCCCGTCTGTCTGAGGGTGATATACAGAAGTACGTAACTGGGTTACCTTCATCAGTTGGCACAGATCTCTCATGATCCGTGACATGAATGGTGTGCCCTGGTCGGTCAGAATCTCCTCCGGCAGCCCGAACCGGGAGAAGAGTAGCATCAGCTCCCTCACAATCCCCTTTCTGGCCATGGTTCTCAGTGGAATAGCCTCCGGGTACCTGGTGGCATAGTCTAACACGACCAGGATGTACTGGTGCCCTCGGCTGCTCCGGGGTAGGGGTCCCACCAGATCCATGCTGATCCTACTAAAGGGAACAGATATAATGGGTAGAGGGATGAGAGGGCTCCTCAGGTGAGGTCAAGGCGCCACCTGCTGGCAGTCGGGGCAGCTACGACAGTAGTCCTCTACGGCCTTTTTGACCCCGGGCCAGTAGAACCGTGTCTTAATCCTTTCCAGGGTCTTCTCCAACCCTAGGTGGGCCCCCAGCAGGTGTGTGTGGGCAAGCTGTAAGACCAAGGGGATAAAGGGAAGGGGCACCAACAACAGTTCCTGCTGTACCCCCGCCTTCATTACCACTTGATATAATACATTTTTTTTAATGGCAAAGTGAGGAAATATCATCTGTCTTACCCCGTCTAATAGCTGGCCGTCCACCACTGACACCTGCTGGATTGAGCTGGTGAGGTTGGCATCCTCCAGCTGGGCTGTCCCGAATCTCCCGGCGAGAGGGGCTGGTAGAGGTTGGTCGTCTGGGTTTTGGGGGAACAGGTCGGCCATGTCACCGTCCTCCTCCCCGGGAGGGCTTTCCTCTTCCTCCCTCGCCATCTCCCAAGTGGCCTCTTGAGCCGCTCGTGCCTTCTCGCTGGCCACCCCCTCTCTGAGTGGCTCTGTGGAGGCCTCCGTATCCACCTGGTAACCACACAGCTGCTCTGGCTTTTCTGGTTTCTTTTGGGGGTTTCTGGCCCTTCCACTCCCCGCCAGACCATGCCACAGTCCTGGAAAGACGTCGGCGTCCCTGCCGATGAGGATTTGTATGGGGAGATCTGTTACGATTCCTGCGGTCCCGTTGTACCGCCCTTTGGTGGTTTGGAGGTCCAACAAGGTGGTGGGGTACTCCCGGGTCCCCCCATGTATGCAGGTGACCGCAACCATCTCCGACAGATGGAGAAGCCTGGCGAAATCTGGACGGACCAGGGTCACTGCGCTTCCGGAGTCCAGGAGAACCGTTGCGTCCTTCCCGTTGGCCTTGATGGGGGTGAGAGGAGACCCGCCGCTCTCCTGGGCCCAGCAGGCCGTCAGTAGCCCATAGGGTCGACTCGTCTCGCTGGCTGAGGCAGTGGGCATGGGGACATCCCCCCGGTAGGGCAGCTCCAGGCGATGTGGCCCTGTTCCCCACACTCATAACACCTCCGGCCATCTGACGTCACGAGTGGCCTGCACCTGGGTGGTTCGACCGGGGTCTCTACTGCGGGGCCCCGAGAGTGGTCGTCCACCCGTGGACGTTCCTTAGGCCTGGGGGTCGCTTCAGTCTTCACCGCCCGTCCATTGCGCACTAAGGCTTGGGACGCCTGATATCCCTCAATCACTTCGACTAGCTCCTCCACGCTCTTAGGGTTCTTCTGACCAGCCAGCTTCTTTGCTTCGAAGGGGAGCGCGCGTAAAAAACGGTCCATAATCACCCTCTCTACGGCTCCCAGGGTTTTGGGCTCCGACATCAGCCATGCATTGGTGACCCGGGTGAGCTGGTGTATTTGCGCTCTGGGTGAGACTGATGGGTCATATGTCCAGTCGTGGTAGCGCTGTGCCCTGGTAAGCAGCATGTATCCATGTCGCTGTAGTATTTCTTCTTTTAGCGCTTCAAATGTCACCGTTCTGCCATCCGTTAAATCTTGGTAGGTGGTCTGAGCCACGCCCGTCAAAAATGGAGCCAGCAAATCCGCCCATTGTTCCTCCGGCCATTTCTCCCGCTTGGCGGTGATTTCAAAAGTGCGGAGGAAAGTTTCCACATTGTCTGCGTCTGTTTGTTTCACCAGAAAACGGGTGGGGTTTATGCGTCCTATCCGCGAAGCCTCTTTTTGCTCGATGTGGGCTGTGTATAAACCCTTGAGCTTGGCTTGTAGATACTGCGTCTGCTCAAGCTGTTTGGCCATGAAATGTTCCATGTTCAGCTGCTGTTGTTGAATCTGCTGTTGTTGTAGCTGCATGGTTTGGTCATGCCTCTGCTGTTGTTCCTGGTTGCTGGCGACAAGCCGCGCGAGGAGCTCTTGGAACATTGTGGGAGTGGTCATGATATCTGTGGATTGAGTATTATTGTTTTCAGTCAAAATGCGCTGCCCGCATTCTCCACCATATGTGGCAAACTCCGCGGTGGTTGGAGTTGTCACGCAACTGAAAACAATAATCTCAATGTCCACACGGCGGCAATTCAATTTATATTGCAAATTTATTGCTGTTTGCGGGGAAAAAAAGGTAATGTTTAGCGGGAGCGTCAGCCAGTCCGTAATCCGGGAGAATCGTCGTTGTCCGATGCCAGGGTTCGGTACACTTAGACGGTTAATGCTGTCAATGAATTACAATTAGTTCCAAGACATTACTACTCCCAATTTGAATTGCGTAATGTTCTGCAGACAAATTTTTGAGATTTCGCCCATGTTGAAACTTACACTGTACACTACATATAAGCAGAAAATAACTACATAATTTTAGAAAGGACATATCTGGCTTTAATAATGCAAGTAAGCTTATGACTTTATTCCATACTTTATGAGAGATTTTCAAAGCAGAAGGAAATTATGTGATGATGACAGAAATTCACTCTAATAAGTGATCAGGCAAAATAACAATTTAATTTACCTATATCCAGCAGCTTATGTATGTTTTTTATTGTTGCTGTGATAGTATAAAAAATTTTGGTGGTTAAAGAAGAACTGTAACCAACTTCTAAATATATTTCCAGTATATGCGTCCAGTATTAGTATCCAGTATTGCTCACACTGTAGATCACACTGTAGTGTGGTTGATATACTTTTATGAAATACAGAAAAAAGGTGGCGCATAGGAACTTCATGTTTTGCCCAATAAAAGCCCAACCCACGCTGATGAAGCTGGTACCTCGCTTTCTGACATGGTACAGTAGGATGTTTGTGATGTAGACCCCAGGGTCTACGCCACTAGGGTCACTGCACAAAGGGGTTAATGAAGGGCATTGGGCTGTTTTGTATTCCTGTGCCTTAATCATTCCTTGTACCAAAGCTGGTCCAAATCAGTGTCATGGTTTTAAGATGATCTACAATCAAAACAGCAGACTTGGGCCAAATTAACTTGCTAATATCTATGCAACCAATAAACATTTGTATACAAAATCATTTGTCAGAGACACTTCATTCATCAGTTTATACTATCTGATAATGTTTCAGCAAGACCTGAGACAGTGAGTGTCAGGCCCCTGTGATTTGACACAGAATCACCTAATTGTCAATCTTCACACCCGTTACATTTGGGTTCATAAAGTAACCATGCCATATTCAACGTGCATTTAAGGTGTTTTTTTTTGTTGTTGCATTTAATACATTATAATTACTTGCCTTCAGCAATCAATGACCTCAAAACAGTCTAAAAGATGTTTGAATTGAAAGAGTTGATGTATAAGTCTTTTAAGTAATATCTGTGTTATTCTGTTTAGCACACAGACAATGGGAAGAGTAAGGAAAGGAAAAACAATTGTGAGAAAAGGTGAAAGCAGGAGGAAATTATAATCTTACCAGAAAATTCCTTCAAATGTGTCAATTGAGAAAAGATACAGATGGGAGTTCTGATGTCTGGGCAGCACTATCTTTGGTGCCGATTAAAAACAAAATATGAAGTTATGGATAGTTTGGAATCAAAACAGAAAAAATATCAGAGAGCAAGTCCCCCTACAAAAAAAACAGAGGTCCACCCTTAAGATCTGGCAACAGAGGGCCACCCTGACCTGTCCCCAGACTACCACCCTGAGGACCTGTAACAGAGGACCACCCTGACCTGCCCCCAGACGACCACCCTGAGGACCTTTTTTATTTTACCTTTATTTTACCAGGCAGGTCAATTAAGAACAATTTCTTATTTACAATGACGGCCTGGCGAGAGGACAAAAAGACCTCTCGAAGGGTAAAAGGGAAAAGGGGACAAAAAAAATAAATAAAAGAACAATCCAGGTAAGACCATTGGACACAAATAGTACATATAACACAGAAGCAGGAGAGAAAATTAAAACATACACCAAACTAACAACCAAATAAAACCAAATAAAATACAAGTCATGCAAGACATGAAACAGAACAGACATTTAAATGTCAGTTAAAAGGCTGGGTGACAGTTGCAGGTGTGTAAACAACTCTGCAAGTGTCCTTAAAAGTAATGAGGGAGATCAATCTGTCCAGTTTCAAAGTTTTTTGCAGCACACTCCAACTGCTAGGAGCAGCATTTTGGAAAGAGGACTGGCCAAAAGAAGTATTAACACGGGGAACATCTAGCGAGATATGCTGATCAGCTCTGGTGTTATAAGAAGTAGATGACAATTTTAACAGATGTATCAAATAAGGAGGAGTTAGACCAAGGAGGGTTTTGTAAACGAGTATAAGCCAATGAATTTCTCGTTGAGTATGTAATGATGGCCAATTTACAGACGTGTTTAAGTCACAATGATGTGTTGAATAGGGGGCATTTGTGGCAAACCTAATTGCTGAGTGGTACAAAACATTAAGGCGTTCAAGGACACTCTTGCTTGCATGCATGTAAATGAAATCACCATAGTCAAACAATGAGAGAATGGTCATTTGGATTAGGGAGCGTTTTGCAGAGTGAGTAAAGCAAGAGCGATTCCTGTGCAAGAAGCCAAGTCTTGCTTTTACTTTTGACTGAAGATGTAACAAATGCTGAGAAAAAGAAAGTGTATTATCTAACCCGATACCGAGGTATTTATAAGAAGTGACTATCCAGAACTGAGCCATTAGTTGTTGTGATGTTTCCAGAAGGGATAACAGACCTTTTTCCAAACCACATAACTTTTGTTTTAGATGTGTTCAAAACAAGGTTAAGACTAGAGAAAGCTGCCTGTATACTATTTAAGTTATCTTGAAGAGAGCGCAGAACAGCATCAGTAGAAGGTCCACCTGAATATGAAACTGTGTCGTCTGCATACGAATGAATCTTTGAATTTTCTACTACACTAACAATGTTATTTATGTATAGAGAGAACAGAGTGGGGGCAAGAATGGAGCCTTGAGGTACTCCTTTAGTGACAGACAAGGGCTGCGACAGGTGGTGATCAGATTTAGCGCACTGGGTTCTACCAGACAAATAGTTGGGGAACCAGACTAAGGAATGGTAATTAACACCAATGTTATCAAGTCAGTCTCTGGCAACAGAGGGCCACCCTAACCTGTCCCCAGACGACCACCCTGAGGACCTGGCAACAGAGGGCCACCCTGACCTGTCCCCATACTACCACCCTGAGGACCTGGCAACAGAGGACCACCAACCTGTCCCCATACTACCACCCTGAGGACCTGGCAACAGAGGGCCACCCTAACCTGTCCCCAGACGACCACCCTGAGGACCTGGCAACAGAGGACCACCAACCTGTCCCCATACTACCACCCTGAGGACCTGGCAACAGAGGGCCACCCTGACCTGTCCCCAGATTACCACCCTGAGGACCTGGCAACACATGGCCACCAAAAGCTAAGCAAAAATAATAACTGGCGACACACTGTCTGTGCCCAAAAAATTTAAAATACTTTTGAAACACAAGCAATGGGAGAAAATTGCTCCTTGCAAGGGAGAATCTCAACTCCATAAGCTATGGAGTCAGCTACTCTATGCCAAATTTAAAAAGATAAATCCGAACTGCACATTGAGCTTCAAATACCAACATGTCCGTTCCATGTGCAGTCAGAAAAGGAAATGTCTTTATTTGCACACGAGCTGTGTGCACCTTTTCTACATGCAAGGCTAAATATGCATTTTGATTGACTTAAAAACCAACCAGTCTGGAAAAAAAATAAAGTTACTCAAAAAAAAAGACTGTTAATCAAATTGGAAGCATCAAGCATCTTGAAAGTTAGACAAAATTCAGACCAACCACATTCTTACGAAGAGGAAAGATTGCAAAACACATTTATAAAGGTGTCAGCAACGAGTACCACAGAAGACTTAGCTGCACACCTGTTGCTGAAATTCTTGCTGGGAACATCAGTACAAGCCTTACAAGGAATGTCCTAAAAGTCATCTCCTCTGAGGTGAGAAAAAGCATGCACCTACATGACGACATCACAATGGAGTTATTATTCACCCTTTCAGGCATAGTGGTCACTACAGTGGACAGCTATTCAAAAGCCGTTTTCTTGTATATGCATGGGTTTTGATGGTATAGTTGCACATCAGCCACCACAGTGGATGCTAGTGCATCATCCCATACACTGCCACCCACTGTCCAGCCGTTGTAAGTGCAACATAAATTTCTCAAAACCAAGATGGCCGACGGAAGGCCAGAAACGCTGAGCAGCTCAGGAATATCTTGCCAATCCTTCTATAGTAGGAGACCCTTGCAGGTAAATAAAATTGGGTAACATCAAGTAAAAACTAAGGAGTAATACAATTGTTAAAATTTCCAATATTGTTAAATACATATTTCTTCAGTTGAAAACTCAAACACATGCTGTCCACCTGAGTGGACAGGTGAAAAACTCCTTGAAAAATGCGTGTTTTAAAAAAAATGAAGTTCCATTTTTTTTCATGCCTAAAGAGGAATAAAAACAACTAGGAAAATAATCCTGACTGAGGTTGTCATAATTCATGTATGAAACGGTTAACTCTAAGAAAATAATAAAGGAGTGTGACACAGGTTATTGCAGCTTTCCAGGATACATCCAAAATCTTCAAATAGACCCTTTCTGTGTACATTTGTACATTGAAACTAGGGTAGGAATACTGGTAGAGCATCTAAGGCAGAGGACACCTGTTGCCCTGTACCTTGATGCTATCGGAGGTATTGCTAGCAAGACACCTGACCAAAACAAAAGGGTACTACACTACAGTGCCAACAGCCCTCCACTGCCAGTCACAGAGATGCTTAGCAATGAGCACTCCAATCCCCCCATCTCATTTTGGTTAATGGAATTCTTCTGTAGAGTGTCAAAATACACAACCCTCAGAGTCCATCAGGTAGAGACTGGTTTCAGTTGGGCATTGGTCCAAAGTGTCTTGCTTGCTTTAAATAAAGAAAGCATCATGCCATACCTTGAACGAAACTACCAAATCTGCATGAGGGAAAAAAACAAAATAAAATGAAGATGTTTACTGTGTTACACCTGTGCTCTGCCCACATCATAAAAGCAGTTTCACAGTCATTTGGGAGACATACAAATGACAAGGGCCCGAAAGAGTTTGCTATCTTTTATTTCGCCCGACTGCAAAATTCCATCTCCATTGAAGAAGCGAAGACATTTTTGGGAATATGTGCACTGTTTTCATGGCAAGGCATCTATCCGGGTCAGTCAACATGAGCATCAAAATGCTCAAAAAATTAATTTCTAAAACAGAAGTGCCAGATGGGCTGGAAGAATTGAAGAATTACATCGAGGGGGGTGAAGATGCCCGGCGAAATGCGATATCTAATTGGAAGTTCTCCATTTACAGCTGTTTTCAAAGCCTGTTTCAAACAAGGAAAATTAAAACAACCCATATTTCTGCCCAGATATGATCACGGTACTGCTGGTTAGCTATATGGGCATATACCCACTATAGAGTAGGGCTGGGCGATAAAACGATATTGATCATTTTCGCAATAAAATTTGCCACGATAACGATGAGATTTATTTTCGATAAAACCATCATTTGTGTCCGTTTCTTCTACTTACCCAAATACAACACGAACAGCCAATCAGAAATAGACTTGCACGTTGCTGATGCGGCCATCCACTCAAAACAACGCTACTCAGGGTGACCACGTGTGTTTAGCTGACATCGTAAATGAGTCACCAGGGAGAGCAACAGAAAATGGTAGTTAGTCGGCATTGGTTGACGTTAACTTGTTCAACATTATACTGAAATTATTTATATATTGGATCAATGTTAGATGTCCAATATATTGCTGTAACAAATGAAGCGTCAACATTAGGCACATCTACCTTGAAAAACGTCAGTACAGCTGAAAGTTATTGATTTTTCTCCTTGCTAGTGCTCTTATTAGTAACGGAACCATGACGGTAATCAAGTTAACTTCGCTAACGATGTTTCTAAAAACAAAATGAACCTGTTTCTTCAGGGTTCAGTCATAAGCATAATACTCTTCAAACTTTAAATGGAGCATTATTAAGTGTATATCGTGATAATTATCGATATTGAGCAATATAAAAAATATTATCATGATACACTTTTTTGCCATATCGCCCAGCCCTACTATGGAGTGGAATTCCTTTGGGAGACCTGAGCAGATACAACACAGACTGCAAAGATACTAATATGAGAAGTTAGATAACAAGGGACACCAACTGCCATGTGGAGAAGTGGTTTGGCATTGTAAAGCAAACAGACTGCCCCCACGCCCACACTTTTTCTGCAGAAAATGCATGCGTCCCTGAAAGGACGCTACAGAGAGCATATAATGCAGCAAGGGCTTCCAGACAAACTCCTCATCAGACCACTACCAATCAAAAAAACAGACATTGACCAATCACAGGAGGATTGGTTAAAAAGGGAAGCAGACAAAGTTTGCAAGTCCAAATATTTCAAAGCTCCACAACAAATGCCAACACCAAAAATTGGGACAACAAAGAAGGCAGAAAGAGTCACTGCTCACAAGCACTCTGACACTACATCTCAGGCTGGAAGTGATTTCCCCTCGCCACTTCCACTTGGGAGGATGTGACGCAGCACCGTCCAAGACAACACGAGTAGACACTCAAACTAACGGGGAGGAGCAAGGGAGGGAGCAAAATTATTTTTTAATTGGACCGCACTTGTGCTCGGATATTTGCCAGAGCCAGTGACGCCAGCAGACCATTTACAAATGAGTTTGTGCAAAACATTCCAATACATTGCATAAGACAGCAAGCTCCAGCCAACAAGCTCTCAATTTTTATTCTGGCAAAAGAGCAAACTAGAAAATGATTATCAATCAATTTATTGATAGACAGCACTTTAAAATACCTCATAAGCAGGAATGGGGAATAATACACTTGTATGTTACAAAATAACTCAGAATCAAATATATTAAAAAACAGCAATAAAAACAGTGGATGCATAGCCTAGACTGCTTTGGAGGTAGCACAGAAGTATAAAACATAAAAGAGGCAAGCCACCTGTATTGAATATGAAATCCAAGTATTTTTAAAAGGCTATTGCCCATAAGCTTGCACTGACTCATTTGCTGGATACTTGCTGAACGGCAATGAGCTGATTATGTAGCTAGTTATCGTTAACTGGCCTGAAATAATCATTCTAATACTGAATCCTAGTAGGATAACATGAAACTTTTTGCTGGAGATACGTTTTAAAGAGATTTCATCAAACCACTAAATCAATGTTATTTCCTAATTTATTCAACATTTCAGTCGTGCAATAAAAAAACTTTTAAAATATCACTTAATCGCTTATATACTTGAGAGCTGCTTTCTCTATTTTTAAGATTTTTCCCGGGAGATACACCCATTTTTCTTAACTGAACTCAATTATAGCTCATTATGAACCGCTAAGGAGGGCCTCTTGCTAAAGACGTTGTGATGTTCACATCATTACAGGAACAAGGAATGCCACTCATAGATCATATCTCCCGAAAACATATGTGAAATGTTCATAATCCTGAACAGTCAGTGATATTGTCTAATCCTTTTCAGACAATTGAATGCTATATTCAAGCCATCTTGAATAACAGAGGCTTCGGAAAAAGAATATTCAACCATAACGTGACAGGTGTAATTTTGAGCGGCACGAGGGAACAAGTTGCTCGACAGAGTCTGAAAAGGGTGAATATACTTATTGTGTTGGAGCAGACATTTCAAACCACAAACAATTTCATATTGCCCTAATACATTTATTTATGTACTTTTGGGGATGGGGCAGGTGAATTTTGATGACTTTGATGGAGCCACTGGGATTGTCAACTCTGGTGATCATTTGAAATTTGTGGTGAGTACCATTAGCACTGAACATGACCTTTTTACATTAAAAAATATTGCATGACTATTTGACCACTTAAAACAAATTAGCGGAAGCAATCACTGTATTTTTAAGTCCTAATTTTCCTGAAATCTTCCAAAATAATTGATTCCCTACAGTATCTCTATGCTGCAAAACAACAAGTTTTTGTCATGGATCCCTTGGGGGTTCAGGAGGAAATGGAGTCTGCAGCACACAATTTAGGTAAAGTATGAACTCATATTACAGTGTAGTCAAAACAGATGTGGGATATGTTTCTTTTTGAACCTGTGTTTTTGCTCTGGTCATTTGTTAGAAATGAAAAATCATGAAGCCATTGATTTCTACAGTTTGGATGTTTATTTAATTGTTGCTTAATCACCACCCCACAGAGTGTCTCCACATGACATCAGGCCACATAGAGTAGCAAGTTTTCTTTATTTCAGAGAGTACTTCAGAATGAGGAGGAATCAGTGCAGCGGGCAAGACTGGGTTGACATGAAATGGCAACCAGGGACTATTCCCCATTCATGCAAGAATGATGGATCCAGCTGTGGTGTGTTTGTCATGCAGGTGAGTGAACCAAATCCATATTATGGAAGAGAACTCAACTTTCAAATCCCTAAATTTAGGCCATTGACATATTCCATTACAAATGGATGGAGAAATTCTGACAGTGTCTTGATATATATATATCATGGCATTAGTTTTTAGATGAATGACCTTCGTAAGGTCTGCCTCCAACTTGGCACTACAGAGTACAGGTACTCGTTCAGAGTGCAGAGATGCACCCTGCAACTCGGACTTTACTTTCTATCTATGAAACCCATGGGAGTTTTGCCGTTTTTCACTACCTTTAGTTTTTTATATAGATTGGTCATGGACCAGTAGTAAAAAAAGAAAAAAAACAGTGTTGTATCACAATTGTATCAGCTACCTAAATCTTCCTAAAATTATTCTAAGCAATAACTGGGTGAGTGTGTCATTATGCAGGAAATGTCAGGTCACATGTGTGAGTTTAATTAATAAAATTGAGTAAAATTGAGTAAATTATCATTCTGAACTAAAAAGAATAGATAATCATTGAGTCATTAATAATCAAACGACCCACTTTAGTTCACGGTACTTGATTGTTTTGTGCTGTATGAACTATTTCAATGGTTTTGATTATAATTCACTCTATTCTTATGAGTGTGCTATACTATTGGGGTTCACAGTGTATATAGTTAGGTATTTTCAACAAAAAAATCAGTGTTTAAAGAAAACACCATTGCATGAAATATTGGGGTGTATGGACTGTCCATACTAATTTTCATGTTAATCTGATCTGATTTGTTTTATTAGTCTAACACAGAAGTAATGACGGAACAATGTTTATTGTGTGGGTCCATAACCATTGACTAAGTGGTGTTGTATTCACTGATTTGAAAGCATGTAATAATAATAAAAGTAAAAAAACAATAATAAAACTCTGGAGATGCAAATTGTGCATTTTCAAAGCGTACAAGTGTGTCAAATAAAAGGTTCTTTAATAACAGTAGTACCTTCCTGGATCAGTTACTCTGGATCTTTATGGTAATAGATTGTATAACATAGTCATGCTTGCCAAACCACAGTTGTAGTGTAGTTTAACAGTAAGCACACACTATTATTTGATGTAGAATCGAGCGTAGCGTTAGTTCAGGCAGGCCACGAGAGTGAAACCCGGCCATAGGTGAATCAGCTGACAGCTCAGCTGAGTAGTGACGATTCACCTATCAATCCATTCAAGTAGCAAGGCGGTCTATTTAACCGCCTCGCCCTAACATGGTGGATCCTCTGATGCATGCCCGCTGCACACAAAAAAATCTTCTGCGCTGCACATCCTGCTTGTTCTACTACACGCCGGGGGAAAAAGAATCGGAATCCTGCAAATTCTACGTAAAAGCTAAGTGATGTCAAGCTCTGTGTTCTTAAGCTTTATGGTCCGCTAGACAAAAAAGAAACGGCGATATATTCAAATAACATTCGGTTATTCGAAACGCGCTTCTCTTGCATGCTTGCCTGCACACTGCCAGTGAAAACAAATTGGATTCCTGAAATCGTTGCTAAAGCTAAGTGACTGCAAGTTTCGGTTAAGCTTATAGTCCGCTACGGAAACTGGCGATGTATTCAAATAATATTCTGCTGTTTTAACCGTGCTTCCTTCTATATGCATGGCGCATGCTGCACACTGCAGTGAAAACGAATAGGATTCCTGAAATTGTTGCTAAAGCGTAGTGACTGCAAGTTTCGGTTAAGCTTATGGTCCGCTATGGAAACTGGCGATGTATTCAAATAACATTCTGCTGTTTTTAAACGTGCTTTCTTTCTACATGCATGGCACATGCTGTACACTGCCAGCGAAAAATATCTGGATTTATGAAATCGTCGCTAAAGCTAAGTGATTACAGTTACCGTAAGCTTGTGGTCCGCTATGGAAGGGGTGATGTATTCAAATAACATGCTTCCTTCTCCATGCATACTGCACACTACCAGACTAAACTACCTGCGCTGATCTCGTATATTGAACTACCCCTTTCAACTCGTACGCTTTTCCCGCAACAACCAGGCTAGCTAATAGCCGTCGCCTGTCCTAGACAAGGAAGGGCGATATATTCAAGTTTCGTAGGCTATGGCTATTTAAAGCGTGCGTCTTGTCGTGTAACCCGTACCTCATTGCTCGCTATTCGAAACCTTCCAACTGGTGATTGCTAAACAGACTATATTGGTTTTGGAGGCATAAAACGCACGGTAACGTTTATATGATCTTTGGGCTAACCTAAACGGTAAGCCTATACACCCTGCCCTGGAGCATTGGTGGTCATGTTCGCATACTCGCTGTCGCTCTGGAAGTGGGAGACCAAAGAGATCTCGTGCATGTCTGCAGCTTCTGCGGAGACGGGCACCCAAAATTTCTGTGTCCCAGACGAACCCGCTTTGTAAAAAAGAGGAATTAAAGCCTTCTACGCCTGTCAACGTCCCAGAGCTGGGAAAAGCTCTGAAGAAGCATCAAACTCGTTGTTGTCCATTATTTATTAATTTGTTTAATTCAGGGCTTTTCAGCTGGATTTCTTTCCTTCCTTCCAAAAAAAAAAAAAAAAAAGTCTCAGGTTTCCCTAATTTTCAATCAGCTGTAAACGAACCTGAAATAGTGAACAAACTGCTTGCCAGAGAGGTCGAAAAGGGTTATATGATTGGCCCGTTCGATAGCCCGCCATTTCCAATATTCCGCATTAATCTTATAGGAGCAGCCACACGTAAATATTCAGAAAAAAGCGCCTAATCGACTTATCCGCCCCTCATAATAACTACGCCCCAAGCTATTAACAGTATCATCCCCCGCAACCATTTTCCCTGTTTTACGCAACAGTCGACCACGCGATTCAATTTATCAAACATGCCGGTAAAGGAGCTTGGCTCGGTAAAGCCGACATAATGGATGCATTTAAAAAATCATGCCTCTCCATCCATCCCAATGGCATTTGTCGGCGTCATGTGGGTAATAAAAAATGTACTTTTTCGGTCAGGCTTACTTTTGGTTGTCGTAGGCTAGCAGTAACATAAATACCGTTATTTTGCCTTAATGATGACACTAAATACAATAAAGCTGTCAGGTTGGCAACCCATATGTTCACGCATATTTCCCCTTGTTTAATAACGTGCTGTTTATGGAAATGTGACCAACCTGTTTTACTCGTAGGGTAATGTTTTAAAACAATCCACTTTCCCAGGAAGACTGTGAAACGTGCGACTTACAGCAGGGGAAACAGAGAACATGCAGCGCACATGCAGAGAATGGCATTAAAATGAATTGTGAATTGTGTAACGTGCTGCAAATTTGTTTTCGTTTCTAATTAGACACTTAGTTCTCTTTAAAATCGTTTTGTTCAGTTATGGAATAACAGGTGAAATCAGCTGGGTTTTAATAAGCTGACAGTATGGAAACCTGGTCGCTGTAATTTAAAAAATATGAAGGACGAAGAATAGCTAAGGTTACAATTTAGTTAACATGGTGACATTTATCTCCGTTTTTTAACCATAGGCTATCGAAAAAACCTTATGCACAGCGAATCCGCTGTAGCCTAGGCTATTTGAAAAACAATAAATGCAATATTCACTGGACAAGGTTTTGAACTTTTTTCAGTCACAAACCATTCTATTTACTTACAGGCTGTATTCCTAGATAAACAGAGCTGTATTGTAATGACATCTGAAGCGCATTTTCAGAACTCAAATGTCCGTCTATTGCCGTGCGCAAGTTTTACATTGAATGACAATTCACGCATTAGGTGTAAATGACAATTTGCGCATTAGGCTTGATATAGGTGTTATCAGCTCCTTTTTAATGGATAGCCATTGTCCCGTACCATCGCACATCGCCTGGATGTTGATGGAGTGGGCAGAAAGCAATTCAATGTGGCATTCCCCTTTGCTGAGGGAAAGGTAGGCTATGGACCCTTTTATTATTATGCATTTTTTGATATAGCCTACACAATAATAATATTTCACATTGTAATCTTGATTGACCCAGCTGAGCTTCAAAGGGAGAGAGACCTGTGGAAGCGTTGCGCAGCGTGTTGTGGGCGTACTCCGCCCAGGCGAGATGGCGACTCCATGATGTAGGTTTGGAGGTGGCCAAGCACCGGAGGGTGTTCTCCAGGGACTGATTAGTGTGCTCTGTCTGACCATTAGTCTCCGGGTGGAAACCGGAAGACAGACTGACCGACGCCCCAAGTAAGGCGCAAAAAGAGGACCAGAACCTAGCGGTGAACTGAGGGCCGCGGTCGGACACCACATCCAGAGGAAGGCCGTGCACCCTAAAAACATTGTCCACCATCAGTTGAGCGGTCTCTGGTGCTGATGGCAGCTTGGGTAGGGCGATGAAGTGTGCCGCCTTGGAAAACCTGTCGACCACCACCAAGATCACCGTGTTGCCCTGGGACGCAGGCAGCCCGGTAACAAAGTCGAGGGCAACATGGCTCCAAGGACGGCTGGGAATGGGTAAGGGGCGTACGAGACCAGAGGGTGGGAGCCGAGATCTCTTGCTGCGGGCACAGACCGAACAAGCGGCGACAAATTCCCGCACGTCGCTCTCCATATTAGGCCACCAAAAGCGCCGCGACAAAAATTCCCTAGTCCGGTGGCCGCCAGGATGGGCCGCCAGCTGTGAAGAGTGGCCCCACTGGAGAACTCCCGATCTGATACGGGGCGGAACGAACAGACAATGAGACGGACCCCCACCTGGGCCCGAGTCTGAGCGTAACGCCTTTTGAACAACCGCTTCAATCTCCCACATAACCGGAGCAACAAACTGAGCGGTCGACACGATGGGCTCCGGGTGTGGTTCCTTATTAGTGCGGTCGCAGATGCGTGATAGCGCATCCGGCTTAATATTCTTCGACCCGGGTCGGTAGGTCAGTATAAACCTAAACCGGGCGAAGAATAATGCCCATCGGGCTTGACGGGAGTTACGCGTCTTGGCCTGCTGGACATATTCTAAATTTTTGTGGTCAGTCCAGACCGTAAAAGGGTGTTCGGCTCCTTCCAACCAATGACGCCACTCTTCCAACGCCAATTTGACCGCCAACAGCTCCCGGTCCCCTATGTCGTAATTTCTCTCGGCAGGTGTTAAGGCACGAGAGAAATACGCGCATGGGTGCGTTTTACGGTCCAGCGGGGAGTACTGGGACAGAATGGCTCCCACACCCAGCTCTGAAGCATCCACCTCTACCACAAAGGGGAGGGAGGGATTGGGGGTTATTAAAATGGGTTCAGAGCTGAACCCGTTTTTTAGCTCTGTGAACGCTGCCTCAGCCCTAGAGTTCCACTGGAACTGCGAGGATGATGTTTTTTTTGGGCTGTAATGGGTGCAACTACCGTGCTAAAATTGCGGATGAACCGCCGATAAAAATTAGCAAAGCCCAGAAAGCGCTGCACCTGTTTCACTGATGCTGGAGTTGGCCAGTTCTTGACTGCCGAAATTTTCTCTGGATCCATAAGGACTTTTCCGTCCGCCACAATGAAACCTAAGAAAGAAACAGAATCAGCGTGGAATGAGCACTTCTTGGCCTTAACGAATAGCCGCGCCTTAAGGAGCGCTTCCAACCCCTGCCTAACATGGCCGACGTGAGAGGAGAGATTCGGGGAGAAAATTAAAATATCGTCGAGGTAGACAAAGACAAACCTCTCCAGCATCTCTCTGAGAACATCATTCACTAGCGCCTGAAAGACAGAGGGGGCGCTAGTGAGGCCAAAAGGCATCACCCGGTACTCGTAGTGTCCGTGGTGTGTGTTAAATGCCGTCTTCCACTCATCGCCCTCACGCATGCGCACACGATTGTAGGCATTGCGAAGGTCGAGTTTGGAAAAGACCGACGCCCCCTGTAAGCGCTCAAATGCGGAGTTCATGAGTAGAAGAGGATATCTGTTCTTAACGGTAATGTCATTGAGACCCCTATAATCTATACAGGGCCTCAGACCTCCGTCTTTTTTTTTAACAAAAAAAAATCCAGCACCGGCCGGTGAAGTGGAAGGTCTGATGAAACCGTTAGCTAACGACTCCTCAATGTACTCCCTCATAGCAGTGCTTTCAGGACCCGACAGGGAATACAGTGAGCCCCTGGGAGGAACCGTGCCAGGGTACAACTCAATCGCGCAGTCATACGGCCTATGAAGAGGTAACGTAGTAGCGCTTTGTTTACTAAAAACCTCAGCAAGGTCAGAATATTCCCCTGGTACATTAACGGGCAGGCGAAATTCGAGCGACCCTACCACTTCCGGGGTCTCGGAAGGAACGTCAGAAGACGTCTCCCACTCGAACTCAGAAAAAGAAAGGCTATCTTACTCTAAAGAACCCCCCTCAGCAAAGTGATCCCAGGACAGACTCTCCACTCCACTCCCAGTGAGGACGGAGGGAGTATCTTGATCGGAGCGAGACTCCATCTCCTCCCACTCACTATCAGAGCTGCAATTGGAACCGTCAGGTATGCAGCCCGACGAAGGATAAATGAAAGTTCGACAGTGGGTTTGACACTGGGAACCCCACTGGCGAATAGGATCCCTGTCTCTGCCCCAACTAACATGAGGGTCATGCAAGCTCAGCCATGAATGTCCCAGAACGAGTGGATACGACGGAGATTCAACTAAAAAATTTTTTATTTTCTCCGAGTGCCCCTGGAGAGAAATGCGCATAATTAACGGACCAGTTATCTCCTCAATGATCCCAGAGCCTAAGGGACGACCATCGAGAGCCGTAACTTGACGGGAACTAGTGAGTCGGTGAGTAGGAATCTTTAATTCCCTAGCCCATTTAGCGTCAATGAAACACTCGACTGCTCCGGAATCAATAAAGGCATCTACGCTAACCGAGCGCCCATTCCAAAGCAGCTGGACAGGTAAAAGGGTCCGAGAACGAGTACTATTTAGTCTCACTGGAGATCTCGGTCTCCTCAGTGAGGACCCTCGTTTCCGCCCCAACTTGGGACACTGACCTTTTACATGACCCTTACACCTACAGTAACGGCACCAGTGCTTCCGCGGTTTCACCCACTTAGATTTGTGGAGGGACAGCCCATCCACCTGAATGGGCTCCTCCTGATCCACGGAGAAGTAGGTGGGCACAGTAGGTGGAGTGTCTCTTGATAACACGGATTTTAAACGGGGCGACTGATCTTTAATCGCACGTTCACGTTCTCTCATCCGGTTATCAAGACGAATAGCAGTAGTTATCAGTTTATTTAAGGTAGCGGGTGGTTCTAGCATAGCTAAAGTATCCTTGATGGGATTAGATAATGCTTGGAAAATAATGATTTTAAAGGGCCGTCCGACCATCCCGTCTCCCCGGCTAGCGCTCGAAATGTAATAGAAAACCCCGCTACTGTCCTAGTGCCTTGACGCAAGCTAGTGAGTCTCCTAGCCGCCTCCTCCCCTGAAACTTCGTGATCGAAAACCAGTTGCATCTCGTTCATAAGGTGAACTGGATCACGAACGACAGGGGCATTGGCACGAATAAGAGGGTCCGCCCACGCAAGAGCCTGGTCATTTAATAATGACAAGATAAAAGCTACCCGGGATTCTGGTGTAGAGAAACGAGAGGGCTGTGCCTGAAAAAATATCAGGCACTGCGTTAGAAATGGCCGGCATTTTCCCGATTCCCCACCATAGCGATCCGGTAATTGTAGCTTAGGCTCTTTAAGGGTGCGTGGAGCTGGTATGGGAGGTGTAGGTGCTTGTGCAACTGGGGGTGGATGGACAGCAACAGAGAATCTGTGGAGACTCTCCGTAAATTCTCTAAGGTATTCTCCCTGATGTTGGAGTTGCTCCATCAACTGGTGTTGTTGTTTTTGTAATGAGAGAATAGCCTCCTCGCGGGTAACCCCTGTAGTGCCCTGACTGTCTTTTAACAGAAACCTGTGGTTTAGCTGGCCCTTCCATGTGGCTTTGAGATTCTGTAATGTGGAGTGAAAGATTCGGAGAACCAAACGCCACAACCAAGGAATCTGAAAGCATAATTTGTTAGAAATACGCCACTAAGCGGACAGCTCCGCAGTAACAGGGGAAATAAAACAAAATAATGGGAATAAAACCCTCCTGGCGTAAGCCAACGCAAAACAACCCCAAAAGAGGGCAACTCGGCGATAGCGAGTAGTAAACAACAAAGGAACCTCACGCACTCACACAAGAGGCGTATAACTAGAGGTCAGAGAAAAACAAAAGAAAGCCCGTGTAACAAGGGCGAAAGAAACGTAATAGAAAAATAACCTGTTACCTACAGCTCTAGGTGTGAACGAGCTGACAAAAAGGTAACAGGTAGAGGAAAATAAAAGGATAAAGAGAGAAGGAAACAAAAAGACTAAATAAATCTTTACCCTAACTCCTTAACCGGACTACCTATGTTTCTGACGAGTAACAACCAGAAACATAGAGACCGCTATCCTTTTCCTTACCAACTCCGATAGTCAAAAGCAAAGACAATCTTGAAGCGTCGGCAAAGCGGAACACCTGTGCTATTTATAACCGGCAGGAAATCCAAAACAGGTGAAAGGAATAATTGCCGGGCGAGATTCAAACACCGAAATGGATGCAGAAAAATCCGATAGATCGCCCCAATGTCGTCAAACAAAAGAACGACCGCAGAAACAACAGCAGGCTGCCAGAAACCATGACAAATATATAATATAATACTAATCAACATGCTTTTTATAAAACTTTGCAAGTATGATCATATATGATTTTTACAGGCCTTTTGCATATGGGAAACCTCTGTTTTATGAATAAAGTTCAACCATCGATATAACCCTAACCCAGTTCAGTACAGAAGTTAATGGGGAGACGCGGTTGTTTCTATTACAGATCTGCTCGGTTTTCTCATGTTACACGTCTCAAAAGAACCGAAAACGACACGCTGTGATGGCAAGCTCACAAGCTAAATCCATTAATAATCATATTGCAGTCTATGCACTGATCTGAACAGACCTAGCTAGCGTCAGCTAGTATAATGCAAGTAATACCCTACAAGACTTGGCACGGCCTATAAATAGCCACCCACACAGATAAAGCAGAGACAAAGAAGCTCGAGAATTATACATCGTATTGTATTAAAATGCAGTTACGAAATAAGAAAGGTATTCTACACTGCCTGGCCAAAAAAAAAGTCGCACACTCTAATATTTCATTGGACCGCCTTTAGCTTTGATTACGGAGCGCATTCGTCGTGACATTGTTTCGACAACCTTATGCAACGTAATAACATTTATTTCCGTCCAGAGTTGCATTCATTTTTGGCCGAGATCTTGTATTGACGACGGGAGAGTCGAACCACTCCGTAAAGTCTTCTCCAGCACATCCCAACGACTTTCAATGGGGTTAAGGTCAGGACTCTGGTGACCAATTCATGTGTGAAAATGATTCCTCATGCTCCCTGAACCACTCTTTCACAATTTGAGCCCAATGAATCTTGGCATTGGCATCCTGGAATATGCCCATTGATGGGATAACCTGGTCATTCAGTACATTCAGGTACTCAGCTGACTTCATTTTATTGCTGCATAGCATAGCTGAGACTAGACCTGACCAATTTAAGCAACCCCAAATCATAACACTGCCTCCAGAGGCTTGTGCAGTGGGCACTATGCGTGATGGGTGCAACGGCAATTTTTTTTTGGCCAGGCAGTGTATGAATGTACTATAACTATAAGCATAAACTATACGTACCCATTTGCTTTATTTCACCGTGAAATAAAAACAGTGGATCTCAGTTTTGTCTCGTAATTCATCTGAAAAAATCGTAAAGTCACGTGGTGTGGAATCCCTGATTTGTAAAATAAGTAAGATTTTTACGGTACTGCAATTTCGTAGAATAGATATGAATGGGCTGTGAGACCAGGTTGTTATTTCACATTTTCTTGGCAGCAGACTGCATGTGCATTTGCAACTTAACTCAAATTTGGTATCAGACCATAGGGCTTTCAGTTATTTTCATGAATAAATAAAGTCTTTTTTATGTATCAGGTTCTGTCCTCTATGTGGTCCTGAGGGTCTAAGGACAGAATCAGTTTTCAGTTTAATAGTAACAAGGTATGATAATATGTACAGTGAGCACCATAATAATAATATTAATAATAATAAACTTTATTTATATAGCACATTTCAAACACACCGTGCCATTCAATGCACTTTACACAGAGATAAGACATATAAAAAAGAAAAAGGAAAACATATACATATGCATGCATATACACACATAAACACACACATATAATGGGAATAAAAATAAATTAATAAAAACAAATACTAAGAACAATGAGTAATATAGTTCCTAAGAAAAAGCACGTTCATAGAGGTATGTTTTCAGATTCCTCTTAAAAATATCCACAGATTCAGATGCCCTCAGATCCAAAGGAAGCTTGTTTCACAGCCTGGGGGCATAAGTTTTAGTCCTAGAACGTGGAATGGACAATTGGAGGAAATCTGAGGATCTGAGAGCTCTGACAGGAACATGTTTTACTAAAAGATCATTTAAATAGTCAGGTGCAAGTCCATGCATAGCTTTAAAAACCAATTAGAGCACCTTAAAATCAATTCTAAAATCAACTGGCAGCCAGTGTAAAAATTTTAAAATAGGGGTGATGTGTGCAAATTTTCTAGTTTTAGTTAGTACCCTGGCTGCAGCATTTTGAACTAGTCGCAGTTTCTTAATTACTTTTCCAGGAAGGCCAGTGAATAAATCATTGCAGTAATCCAGACGACTTGTTATAAATGCATGCATCAGTTTTTCTCTATCTTCTTGGGAAAGGAAGGGCCTAACTTTGGCAATATTTCTTAAATGATAAAAATCACTTTTGCTTACATTTCTAATATGTGCATCAAAATCCAGATTGCTATCAAATAAAACACCCTAGTTTTTAGCCTGAGAAGTGACATTTAAACCCCTGGGGCCCTATCTTACACCCAGCGCAAAGCGGCGCTAACCCAAACGCAAGTGTCTTTGCTATCTTACACCCTGCGCTAGGTTCATTATAACGCCTAGCACTTACGTCGTTTAACTACCATGTATTCTTGCGCCCGTTGCAAGTGAACTGGGCGTGTTGGTCTTAAGATGAGGAGTGGCCAGGATTATTTTTGGCATATTTCTATCTTGAGCCAGCAGAAAGCGCTTGCACTAGAACCACCACAAACCTGGTCTAAAGTCATGTCGCAGTTGCTTACATGTTATTTTAACGGCGCATATAAGTGCGTCTACATAGGCGTGTGCACAACGCGCATACCCTCCTGTCTGTTACACACAGGGGCGTGCACAAGCATGACTAAAATATCTAGATCACAATGTGAAATATTATTATTGTGTAGGCTATATCAAAAATGCATAATAATAAAAGATTCCATAGGTCCACATACCTTTCCCTCAGCGAAGGGAAACGATGCCACATTACATTGCTCTCAGCCCACTCCATCAACATCCAGGCGATGTGCGATGGTACGGGACAATGGCTATCCATTAAAAAGGAGCTGATAACACCTATATCAAGCCTAATGCGCGAATTGTCATTTGCACCTAATGCGTGAATTATCATTCAATGGAAAACTCGCGTGCTGCAATAGACGGACATTTGCGTTCTGAAAATGCGCTTCAGATGTCATTACAATACAGCTCTGTTTATCTAGGAATACAGCCTGTAAGTAAATAGAATGGTTTGTGACTTTGTCCTTGTCCAGTGAATATTGCTTTTATTGTTTTTCAAATAGCCTAGGCTACAGTGGACTCGCTGTGCATAATGTTTTTTAGATAGACTAAAAAATGGAGATAAATGTCATGTTAACTGAATTGTAGGCTAACCTTAGCTATTCTTCGTCCTTCATATTTTTTTAAATTACAGTGACAAGGTTTCCATACCCTCAGCTTATTAAAACCCCGCTGATTTCACCTGCAATTCCATAACTTGAACAAAAGATTTTAAAGAGAACTAAGTGTCTAATTAGAAACGAAATTTGCAGCACGTTACACAATTAATTTACAATTAATTTTAATTCCATTATCTGCATGTTCGCTTTACAGGAGCTCTGTTTCCCCTGCTGTACATCGCACTTTTCACGGTCTTCCTGGGAAAGTGAATCGTTTTAAAGTATTACGCTACCAGTTAAACGGGTTGGTCACATTTCCATAAGCAGGACATTATAAAACAAGGGAAAATATGCTGAACCTATGGGTTGCCAACCTGACAGATTTGTTGTATTTAGTGTCATCATTAAGGCAAAATAACGTTAGTTATGTTATTAATCAAAATTAGAATGCAGGTAGCCTAATGAACTTCGGATGAAGCTTGAACATGAGTTCATTGCATAATCAAACGAAATTCGTTAAACAAGCAGGCTAATTTGGCTTTTCTAAGGTGAGAAGGAAGCAATTGGTCGCTTATTCTCAGCTGTTGCAGGTGCTTTTAACTCAATTTAACAGCATATATTTCGTAAACAGCACTGTCAGGAATTATCGGGAACTCATAATACTACTACTGCTACTGATCCATATAGCCGATTCCTTGATCGCACTAAACACGCACGAGCATGTCTGTTTCGCCATCATAAGCAATCCGCCAAGGTGGAAAAGCAGGCTTTTAAAGGGAATGGGATATGACATTTTGATTGGTTTATTGCATGTCACGCCCAAGACACACCTATAATTAATGAAGAGACTAGGTTCAGCCCAGTTGCACCTTGCGCCGTGCTTAGCGCCCAAAAAACACGCCGTTAAAATAGCAAAAGTAGACTTGGACACGCCCTAAATGGACTTAGCGCCATGCGCTTAGACTAAGCGCCAAGATCGCCAAGATAGGGCCCATGGTCTCTAACCACGGCCCCAATTCGCCGCGAAGTTCTGGCGCTCCTTCTGTGCCCTACTGGGGGCGTCTGTCAGCCTGTCTTCCGGTTTTCATCCGGAGACAAACAGACAGACAGAGCGCACAAACCAGACCATAGAGAGCACTCTGCGTTGCCTAGCCGCCTCGAATCCCACGTCTTGGAGTCGCCATCTCGCCTGGGCAGAATACGCACACAACACCTTGTGCAACGCGTCCACGAGGTTTTCACCGTTTGAGGCTCAGCTGGGTTACCAACCTCCGTTATT
Organism: Synaphobranchus kaupii; assembly: GCA_029718625.1. Lineage (NCBI taxonomy): Eukaryota > Metazoa > Chordata > Actinopteri > Anguilliformes > Synaphobranchidae > Synaphobranchus > Synaphobranchus kaupii. Next base: position 83,500,847 of record CM056379.1, read on the forward strand.
TCCGGAGCTGGAGAAGGAGGTGGAGGTGCTGTCCGCGGGGTCCTTCGTTCGGAGATGCCGGTCTGTATGGAGGAGGTAACCCAGCTGAGCCTCAAACGGTGAAAACCTTGTGGACGCGTTGCACAAGGTGTTGTGTTTAGATAGGGCCCCTTCCTACAGGGTCGGGCAACGAGTTTGGCTCTCCACACGATCTGCCCTTGCGTGTGGAATCCCACAAACTCGCTCCTCAGTTTGTGGGTCCATTCAAGATCATCCACAAAATCAATCCGGTCACAGTGCGCTTACAGCTTCCACGCTCTATCCGCATCCATCCCACTTAAAACCTGTGCTGGTGAGCGCTCTCGCTCCTACCGACAAGCCGCCACCGCCTCCCCGGTTCGTGGAGGGTGGTCTGTTTTTGGTTGACTGGGAGGGCTATGGCCCTGAGGAGCGCTGCTGGGTCCCCTCCAGGAACATCTTGGACCCAGCACTCATTAGGGATTTCCGCAGGAGGGCTGAGAGATTGTCTGGGGTCATCCCTTAGAGGGGTGGTCCTGTCATGGGTTTTCAGCCCTCTTTTATTTCTGTGGTCGTGCCCCCTCGGAGCAGTTAGAGGGCGCCCTTGTTTTATTTTTCCGTCCTCTGCTCCAGGTCTTCGCTCTGACAATTCTTAATTCGTTGAACCTGCCCTAGTTTCCTCCTGTTTCCTGTTTGGTGAGTGACTGAGCTGTGCTACTGAACTGTGCAGTAGAAAGGTTTGGTGGTGATCGTTTTGTGCTGGCAAATCTGCAAATTTGCAATTGTTCTTAAAAACAAAACAAAACAAAATATATTAGGCTACAAACTAACGTTAGGTAAGACGAATTTGCTGCTGCGCAGGCTGTTACCGGGCCAGCAGTGTTAGGCTAGGTTAGGTTAGGTAAAGCAAAACAAAGTGGCTGCCGAGCCGGCCTCTACGGAACCAGCAGTATTGATCCTGAGTTGATCCTGCTTCCGACGAATTTTGTATATCTTCTAATACAAGGGTAAGCTATGGCTTCGTTTGACCCCTCAGTCTCTCCCATTCCTCGCTCGGTTTCTCCTTCCTCGCCCTATTAGGCTATCTCTTGCCCGGTATGTGACATGTTTACTTATTCCTTCTCCGCCACTAGTGGGAACTTTACTTGTGATAAGTGTAAATTAAATTCTAGGTTGACTGAGAAGATAGCCGATTTGGAATCTCGCATCCATACCCTACATGAAATTAGAGAAACCGAAAAGTTCATAGAATCCTTCTCGGTTTCGGGTGCTCCAGCTAGCCCATCCCCAACTAATGTTAGAATTCCGAAAATGCCTCCGCAGCAAGGTAACAGCAGGTGGATTACAGTTTGCGAACGTAGTCGTAAGCCCCCGGTACTCCACCAACCACCAATTCGGGTTTCAAATAGGTTCTCTCCCCTGAGCAATGTATCTTCGGTAAAACCGGCTGAAAAAGCTTTGATAATCGGTGATTCTATTCTACGAAACGTAGAAATTGCGAGTCCAAAGACCGTAGTTCAGTGCATTCCTGGTGCTAGAGCGACCGACATAGAAGCAAATTTAAAAATGCTGGCTAAAGCTAATCGTAAATTTTCTAGCATTGTTATTCACGTCGGCGCAAATGATATCCAGTTGAAGCAATCGGAGATAACAAAAAGTAATTTTGAATCAGCATGTGAAGTAGCAAAACGGTTGTCTAACACTGTTATTTGCTCTGGCCCCATTCCTTCTAGGCGTGGTGACGAAACTTATAGTAGACTAACGTCACTAAATCGTTGGCTATCTGAGTGGTGTCCCTCTAATAATATCGGCTATATAGATCATTGGCACACTTTTTGGGGGAGGCCTAATCTTTTAAAAAGAGATGGTGTTCACCCCATGTGGGATGGTTCAACTCTTATCTCTAAAAAACTGGCCTATAGTCTTAGAAATTTAAGTCCCTGACTAATTAGAGCCAAGGCCAGGAAGCAGAACTACTCGTCTGCTTGTTCCCCAGAACCGTCAGCTAGGGTTCACCCTTTAGAAATTGAAACTGCGTCTGTCCCCCGTATACAAAACCATGTCAAATCTGGCAAAAACCATGAAATTTGTTTTAATAATCTGATTAAGATTAAAACAAAACACAATCCTATTAGCTCAAGTGATATTACTACCATGAGAGTTGGCTTATTAAATATAAGATCCCTTAATTCCAAGGCAGCTCTTGTGAATGAATTAATCTCAGACTGCTCTCTTGATATACTATGTTTAACTGAAACATGGCTGAAAGCGGATGAGAACTTTACATTAAATTAATCCTCTCCACCTGGGTTCATACACTGCCTGGCCAAAAGAAAAGTCGCCGTTGCACCCGTCATGCATGGTGCCCACTGTACAAGCCTCTGGAGGCAGTGTTATGATCTGGGGTTGCTTCACTTGGTCAGGTCTAGGCTCAGCAACCTTATGCAGCAATAAAATTAAGTCAGCTGAGTACCTGAATGTACTGAATGACCAGGTTATCCCATCACTGGGCATATTCCAGGACGACAAAGCCAAGATTCATTGGGCTCAAATTGTGAAAGAGCGGTTCAGTGAGCATGAGGAATCATTTTCACACATGAATTGGCCACCAGAGTCCTGACCTTAACCCCATTGAAAGTCTTTGGGATGTGCTGGAGAAGACTTTACAGAGTGGTTCGACTCTCTCTTCGTCAATACAAGATCTCGGTCAAAAATTAATGCAACTCTGGACGGAAATAAATGTTGTAACGTTGCATAAGGTTGTCGAAACAATGCCATGACGAATGCGCGCCGTAATCAAAGCTAAAGGCGGTCCAATGAAACATTAGAGTGTGCAACTTTTTTTTTGGTCAGGCAGTGTATATAGCCAAAACCCCCGCCTCTGTCAAAGAGGGGGTGGGGTTGCTGTTATTTATAAATCTGTCTTTCAGTCAATTCCAAAATTAGAGTATGCATTTGATTCATTTGAAGTGTTAGTTATGAACACTCAGCCAGCAGTGGTTGGTAGAAACCGCCCCTCTTCTCAGCCTATTTTACTTGTAACTGTCTATAGACCTCCTGGCCCATATGCTGGCTTTATTCATGAATTTGCAGATTTTCTTTCTCATTTAGCTGTAAGTCATGACAAAGTGTTAATATTGGGTGATTTTAACCTGCATTTTGAAAATACAGATGATCCTTTTACCTCAGCATTTATGGTCATTTTGGAATCAATTGGTTTCATTCAAAATGTTTTCGGCCCCACACATTATCATAGTCATACTTTAGACCTGGTCTTAAGTTTTGGTATTGACATTGTTAATGTTAAAATTCACTCGCATAATCCTATTCTGTCTGACCATTTCCTCATTACTCTGCAGTTAAAATTAGCCCATTCTGTAGCATCTGAACTCAGAACGTATACAGGTCGCACTATCACTACCTCCACTACTGGAAACTTTATTCATGTGCTACCTGATTACCTTGATTTAGACACTTCATCCAGCTCCCTGTCAACCAATGATCTGGCAGAGGAATTAGCTACTGCTCTACGCAAAACCCTTGAAGCAGTTGCTCTGTTAAAAAGCAAAAAAGTAATTGAGAAGAGGCTTGCCCCTTGGTACACCGACCACACACGGGCTCTTAAACAAAAGTCTCGGCAGCTTGAACGCAAATGGCGTTCTACTAAACTGCAGGTATTCCACTTGGCCTGGAAAGAGAGTCTTAGTCCCTATAAGCATGCTCTCTCCAATGCTAGGTCCTCTTACTTTTCAAAGCTTATACAAGAAAATAAGACCAATCCACGATTTCTATTCAGAACAGTTGCTGAACTAACTAATAATCATGCAACAACTAACCCTCAAATTCCAGTCTCATGTAGTAGTAATGATTTCTTGAATTTCTTTAGTGGTAAAATTATTGAAATTAGGGAAAAGATCACACAAGTTAGTGACCATGGTTTTGACGATATAGAACTGCTTCCTAGACACAGTCTTGAATCGTTTACTCCAATACTTGAGAGCGAACTAATTAAGTTAGTTTCTTCTTCAAAAGCATCCACCTGTCTTCTAGACCCCATACCCACAAAGTTATTGAAGGAGATATTGACTATGCTCATCAAACCAATTATTCATTTAATTAACTCATCATTGCTATCGGGCCATGTTCCTACATCCTTTAAATTGGCAGAAATCAAGCCACTACTTAAGAAACCAAATTTGGATCCCACTGTCCTGGCTAATTATAGACCCATTTCAAACCTCCCATTTTTATCAAAGATTCTTGATAAATGTGTTTTGCAACAGCTTTCTTCATTTTTACATACATATAACGTGTATGAGAGGTTTCAATCTGGGTTTAGGAAGCACCATAGCACCGAGACCGCCCTTGCCCTAGTAATGAATGACTTGTTCCTCTCTCTGGACTGTGGCTGTATTTCTATTCTTGTTTTACTTGACCTGAGCGCTCGCTTTGATACTATAGACCATCATATTCCCCTCTGCAGGCTAGAAAATTTAGTTGGTCTTACCGGGCATGCTCTTATGTGGTTTAAATCTTATCTCTATGATAGATCCCAGTTTGTTAGGGTAAACAGTCAGTCCTCTGAATTTTCTAAGGTGAACTTTGGAGTACCACAAGGATCAGTTTTGGGTCCTCTGCTCTTTTCTCTTTACATGCTCCCTCTTGGGAACATTATAAGCAGACATGGTGTTAACTACCACTGCTACGCAGATGACACACAACTTTATACAGTATATCAGTTAAGCCAGGTGAAGTTGACCAGTTGTCTAAACTAGAGACCTGTCTCAAAGATGTAAAGGCCTGGATGACCCAAAATTTCCTCTTATTGAACTCAAATAAGACTGAAATATTAGTATTAGGTCCCAAATCCCTTTGAGATAAATTCTTACAGCTTCCCTTAAATTTAGATTGCTTCTATGTCTCCGCCAACAAGGTTGTTAAAAACCTTGGTGTAATTATTGATTCAGATCTCTCCTTTCAGCCCCATATTAACAATATCACAAGAATGGCCTTCTTCCACCTGAGGAATATATCTAAATTAAGGAAGGTGTTGTCCCTGGAGGATGCTGAAAAAATGGTTCATGCCTTTGTAACCTCTCGACTAGATTAATGCAATGCATTATTGTCTGGTTGCACTGGCTCAGCCCTGAATCGCCTCCAACCTGTCCAGAATGCAGCTGCTAGGGTTCTTACTAGAACCAAGAAATGGGAGCATATCAGCCCGGTGCTCAAAACTCTTCATTGGCTGCCTGTCAAATTCAGAATTGACTCCAAGATTTTACTTCTAGCGTTTAAAGCTTTAAATGGCTTGGCCTCTGAATATCAGAGTGACTTACTCATTCCTTACTGTCCTCCTAGATTACTTCGCTCTCAAAGTGCTGGCTATTTGAAAATTCCTATTATATCTAAAATTACAATGGGTGGCAGAGCCTTCTCTTACAGAGCTCCTTTTTTATGGAATAATCTTCCCATGTATGTACAGGCTTCAGACACACTTTCTGTCTTTAAGTGTAGGCTAAAAACGTAACTCTTCAGTCAATCCTATAGTTAAGGATGTCAGGGGGGACCTGCTTCGGACCTGTCCCTCCTTTGGTTTATCCTCCCGACTTCACGCAACCGGAGTCCCAGATGCATCACCCCGCCCCCTTTGAACTGATGATTGAACTGATTATTGAATTGACTATTATCATTCAGTCCACCTTTAGTCTAAACCAGGCCGGCCAGCAAAGGATGGGCACCCCCTCTCTAGCCAGGTTCCTTCCGAGATTTCTTCCCACTGGGGAGTTTTTTCTCCCCTACCGGAGAGTTTTTTACCTCATTTTGCTGGTTGGGGGCTAAGGCCTGTTTTTTTTGCTCAATTTTCCTTCTGTTTCCCTGTGCAGCGTCTTTGTGACAGTTCTCTGTAAAAAGCGCTATACAAATAAAATTGAATTGAATTGAATAGTTACCGGTCGGCCATATAAAACCTGTGTTGCCCTTTGTTCTGTGCTCAGTTGTTGTCTTGCGACCAACTTAGCCGGTAAAGGTATAGGACTTGGGACACTGCTTTTTCTTGTTGTTACAAAGAAGCAAAGCAGGAGATACCATTAGCAAATTTTGTTAGGTTTAGATCGTTTGCTCTTTTCCTTCTGCCTTCTGTCTCCCTCCTTTGGAGGGGTACCTTTGTTTACCTATTTTTTCTCTTTCTTTGTTGAAAGCGAGAGGTCTTTTTATTTTATTTTCCTACCACTCAGTTCTCAAGTCTATTTGCCTGTTAGGGTTGTTTTCAGTTCTTTTCTGTTTCGTTCACCTCCTTTGTTTTCCTTCTCTCCTATTTTGAGAGCTCGAGGTGAATTCTCCCTTTCCCTCTTCGCGGATTATTTTCCGCTTTTTTCTAAACCACAATTTTTCTAAACCACAATTACAAAAGCATCTACACAGGTGATTCCTATTCATTTGAATGCTAATTAGCAGCAGGTGTCTGCTTAAAGGGGTAATAAACACTAAACTTCATATTTTGAGTTATAAAGCAGAGTATCTTGTCTCCATTTCATAAATCACATATATCCTATTGTTTAAAAAAACGTAATGTAACAAACAAAATAATGTAATTAAGTTGTGCCACCGCATTTTGTGTCAAAAAAAGAGGCATTCGCTGAAATTGAAACGTTTGAAAGAAACTGAAAAGTTTTGTTTGAGGCACGCCCCTATCCGTGATGTGAAAAAAAGGGTAAAACCTTTTTTCTACACAAGCAAGTCAACGCCCCCTCTCCACGACCATCTTTTTGATTGACAGCTGTCATAGGAATCATTTCAAAGTTCAAACATGAACTGTCAAAACTGCCTGTGGTCGAGTTGACAACCTGGGCAGTGACTTTTTGCTCATCAATTTTTAGTCTTTCCTTATTGCATTCTTGTTAGTTCCATCTTTCTATATCGTTATTTAACTCTATATTAGGTATTTTTATTATATATTTTTTTAATTTTTTTTTATTTTAGTTTGTTAGTAGTTAACTTAGTTAGTATTAGTATTAGTATTTTATAGTTTTTTCATTGCTAAGATTTAGGTAATTAATATTAGACTAGTTTTTATAATTGTACATAGCTTTTTCTATTTTTAGCCTAGGCTTTTCTAATTGTAGTATTTTCCAATTGTAGTATTTTTTCAATTGCAGCAATTAGACTAAAGTGTGTTTTCTAATTTTATTCTTGGTAGCTAACGTTAGCTAGCATGGTTTTAAATTGTTGCTTCCATGGCTGTAAAAGCACCACCAAATTGCTCTTCTTTCCCTCAAACCCCATGATGTCCCGCCAGTGGTTGAACATACTTTGTCGGCCAGAGGACAGCACTCTGTAAGTAAACGCATAAGGACAGCACTCAAGTAGCTTACTCTTTGCTTTATTTTGCCAAAGTATCTTCAGTAAACAATGTGTCAATGTAATTTTCTGACATTGTAATAAAATAACGATAGTTAGTTTGATCTACGATGTGTCCCTACTCAGAACAATGACAGACACGGAACTGTTTTCCCCATTGCTGAACATTGACTGAATCTTGGCCCCGCCCACCACTGTCAAAAAGAAAAAAATAGTTGCACAATAATAACCACAGAACTATAGCTCTAAAAATCACCACAGAATCAATAATTAATTGGATTAATCAATCCATATCTGAACCAGTCTCACCAAAAACAGTACGTCGTGAGCTTCCAAAGCTGGTATTTATGGCAGGGCCGCCATTCGGAAACCATTTGTATCTAAGGCTAAAGCACAAAAACACAAAACCTGGACCCCTGAGCAATGGAGAAAAGTGACATGGTCTGATGAGTCATCTTTTACTCTTTTTAATACATCTGGATGGGTTTATGTTTGGAGAAAGTCTGTTGCCAACTGGTAAGTATGGTGGTGGTTCTGTAATGGTATGGGCAGCCATTTCATGGGACTCATTGGGTCCAATTATTGATCTCTATGGACGTGTAATGGGCAAACAATATGAAACCATTTTACAAGACCAGGTGCACCCTGTGGTGCAAACACTGTTCCCTCATGATGTCCCCATATTCCAACATGATAATGCCCCCATACACACGGCTAAAAACATTAAAGAATGGTTCCAAGAACATGAGGAGGATGTCAAATGTCTTCCATGGCCTGCACAATCACCAGGTCTAAACATAATTGAACCTTTATGGGAAGTTTGCGCAGAGTGCAAACTAGATTTCTACCTCCTTCATCCCTCAAAGAACTGGAGACTGTCCTTCTGGGCCAGTATCCCACTACACACAGTTCATAAATTGTATGACAGCATTCCTAGAAGGATTGAAACTGTTTTGAAGGCAAAGGGTGGGCCTACTTATTATTAGTTACTAGATATTCACTATCTCATATCGGTCAACACGCCACAGTATCGGTCATCCTCGCCAAGAGAGGAGGAGCTGCTAGGAGACTCTATATCAAATTAACCACCACTACGGGCGGAACCACATCACGCCATAAATATGGCGCTTGTACGCCGCCCAAACTCTTTTTGCCTCCTCGAGGTTGAACTGAGATTGGTTTTTATGGTTCCCTTTGGAATCGACTTTTCTTGCCTCTCCTGATCGCTCAGAGCTACGTCCTGAACGGAGTATGCTTTCCGAGGCTTTCCCTCCCCCAGCAACGTGGATTGCGGTTTGTTGCTGTTTGTTTGGTTAATGTTACTCGGTAGAGTTGTTACCTTGTTGTAGGCAGTTCACTGCCAGTTTTCCTTGCAGAACTAGATTGGGTGTAACTCTATACATTTCACCCCTAGTGGTTGAGACATATCCGTCTCAATTACAGTATTCATGTTTGTCGGAAATTATAAACTACAGCTTTAAGAAAGCCCCGTAAATTTTGATGCAGTATTGTTTAAATGGGTAGCCTCTTGCGAAAACCTCAGCTTCTCCAGTTACACTGCAGTGCAATAAAATAAGAGGGTGCTACTAATAGCCCGAAGCACTTATGACCCTCCTCTCGCCACAGCCACAGACTGTAAAATGCACTGTTTATACATGCTAAGAAAATCATGTTCACATATAGAAACAATAATTTTTTTTTTAAAACGTTGTACAAATGAACATTCGCCGTTTTCCCTTGCTTACTGTATACAGTACCTGATGCACTTTCGGTTTAGAAGACACCTAATGTTTTTCTCCAAAATCTCTCGTATAAATTTGTTTAAGAAACCAAGTACTTACCAGTATATACAGCCGTTTTCTGATTAACCCTGAAGAGTTTATCTTGTTACATTTCGCCAAAGTCCCGTACAGTCGTCATTTCCACAGCGACCATCTATCGCACTTACGGCTGAAATACCTTGCTGTTGTTGCACTTTTGTACATTTTAAAAAAAACCTATTTAAATACATTAGGCTACTTATGTTATGGTTATTATGTATGTACTGGATGTGACTATTCTGAAATAAATGTATTCTGTTGCAAATTTCTGAATGATACAGCTTCTTCTTCAACTTTAAACCATGGATGTGCAGGGAATATTTTTTGAGATATTGACATTTAAATAAAACTAGTAGAAACTAGGTGGAAATTGCCTCTGGAGGGCCAAAGTAAATACAGTTAAGCCAATATCTTCTGATTGTATTTAGCCGTGTTGAGGCACTGAATTTTTCCCCCTCTTGTTGTTACTAAGAAAGGGAAAAGGGGACAAGCCGGAAGTAGCCTGTGTCAGGAGACACACGCTACCTGAGGTTTCAGCGCCCTCTGGCGGCCCTTCAGTGCTAATACCTTTGTACTAATACCTTTCTGTTTCTACTAGCCGTATTAGGCATTGCGTTGGTTCCCTTGTTAGTTGCCTAGCAACAATAACAACAGTAACAACAACAAATAAAAGAAATAAATAATAAGCCGGATGGAGCGCTTTTGTGCCCTCGCGGCCTCCAGTGACACTGTTCGGGCCCTTGACTCTGCGCTTGACATGTTTGTAATTGTTGTTATAGGCAGATTGCTGCCGTTCCTATACAGAAATCATATTAGTTTGTACTAATATCATTTTGTTTATGCTAGCCTTATTAGGCATTGTGTTGGTTTCCTTGTTAGTTGCACAGCAACAATAACAACAAAATAAAGAAATAAGAATAAATAAATAATAAGCCGGATAGAGCCTCTGTGCCAGTCAGGACATACGCTACCTGAGGCTTCTTCGCCCTCTCGCGGCCCTCCAGTGCCACTGTTTCGGCCCTTGACTCGGCGCTGGACACACTTGTAATTGGTGTTATAGGTGGATATCTGCCGTTTCTATACAGAAATCATATTAGCTTGTACTAATACCTTTCTGTTTATAGTAGCCGTATTAGGCATTGCGTTGCTTCCCTTGATAGTTGCACAGCAACAACTAAAATAAAATAGTAAAAATAAATAGATAAATAAATAAGCCGGAAGGAGCCTCTGTGCCAGTTAGGACATGAGGCTACCTGAGCCTTCCGCACTCCTCGCGGCCCTTCAGTACCACTGATTCGGACCCTTGGTTTAGTGTTGGACACATTTGTTATCGTGGTTGTAGGCAGGCTGCTGCCACTTTTATACAGAAATTATATTAGTTTGTACTGATACCTTTCTGTTCATACTAACCACGTAAACATTGTGTTGTTCCCTTGTTGGTTGCACAGCAACAACAACTACAGGAACAACAGCAACGGGAAAATATATAGAGCCGGGAGGAGCCTCTGTGCCATGGACACACACTACCTGAGGCTTCCGCACCCCCTCGTGCCCTTCAGTGCTACTGATTTGGGCCCTTGGCTTGGTGTTGGACACACTTTGTTATCATCGATGTGTGTTGCTGCCGTGCCTTACAGAAGCTGTACCCTTCTGTTTTATACTAGCCACGCTAGGCTTTGGTTTCTCTTGTTAGTTGCGCAGCAACAATAACAATAACAACAACAAACAACAAAAAAAAAAGGAAAAAAAGAAAGAGGCCAGGAGCCCCTGTGCTCGTGAGGGCAGACACTACCTGAGGCTTCCACACCCCCTCACGGCCCCTACAGTACCACTTATTCCAGCCCTTGGCTTGGTGTTGGACACACTTTGTGGAAGTAAGCTGTTTTGTGAAGCTGTGTAGGCCCAAAGAAAACCAAAAATACAGAAGCCTCATATAAATAATAAAATAAATACAGTCTAAGATTTAGTGAAATGTCGGGGGGGGGGGGGGGGGGGGGGGGCGAAAGGCCTTGGAGGAGTCCTCCATGCTCTCAACTAGGGAGACATCTAGAATCCCCCATCAAAACAGGAATGTCTCCCTCTGTTGTTTACAAGAGTTGTACTCATAATAATGGATAAGATAGATCATGCTGACCGAAGAAGTGGGAAAATAAGAAAAAATAAGAGAAATTACATGGTCTGATTAACAGGCACATGAGGATAAGTCACAAACAATTTTATTTGGTAGATTAAGAGTGCCCCCAAGCGCATAGGGTAGGAACTGGTTATATGACATGTTTATTTTTCACCTAATTTGTTATTGGATAAAATAAGATATGACAAAAGGGTGTCACCGCACATTATTGGTGTATTAGTTAGGTAGAGGAGGAGTTATGATATCATACAAACTAATGTTTGTTTTTGTTCGGGGAACTCCTAATCCTCTGCGTAGGGTAAAGGACCTCCCGTTGCCGTCAACGCTTAATAAAAGGTTAAACTGAATAGAAGACTCTGCTTTTTCATCTTCATCTTGAGAATTCTCCAGCTCAAAACCCATCTCAAATTGAACCTAATGAGGAGAGAGTAAAGGACTTCCCTCCGCAACTTCCAGGCCAAGCATGTCACAGATAGCCTGTTTCGTCTGCCTGACCCCCAGCATTCAAGGACTGAGAGGGGGTCATTGGCTGACCAGGAATAATGTTCATCTGAGCCCCCTGCCCCTGGATCCCTCTGATAGGGCAGGGATTGTCAGGGTGGCTGAGCATACTCGCGTTGGTGGTTCCTGCTTCCTCATCATTCAGCCGTGGTCTCCACCCCCTTGTGGCTCTTCAGTGGTACTGATTCGGGCCCTTGGCATGGTGTCGGGCACACTTCAATATCAGAGATGGGCAGAAAGGCTTTTTTTTCGCTCTTCACCCCCCTGTGGCCCTTCAGTAGTACTGATTTTGGCCCTCGGCTGGTGATTGGGCGCACTTCAACATCTAAGATGTCAGAAGGTGTGCAGAATCCGGGCCCCTAACCACCCTGCAATGGTGCTGTTCGGGTCCGTGGGATAGGGGTATGTACACTTCAACACTCATTGTGTCGAAGCTACTACGCACATCATTGATACCGTAGTACTTCAGACGATGCCGCAAGCATTACATTACATTACATTCATTTAGCAGACGCTTTTATCCAAAGCGACGTACAATAAGTGCATACAGAGACGTCATCAAGATCACTACAGAACAGACAAGACAAAGCACATCCTTCCCATAATGCAGCAGCTATCCCTAGTAATGAAAGCTGACTGTAGTTCACAGTAAGCTGTGGGTAAATCAGCTATACTACACTTCTATTTTAAATACTATTATAAACTATAACTATAGCAAGCAGGCTCGGTCCGTGAAAGTATACACTACCTGAGGCTCTTTGGCCCCTTGTGGCCCCTCAGTTGTAGTGATTTGGGCCCTTGGCTTGATGCTGTGCACACTTCAGCGACAGCCACGTAGGCCCCATAACTCAGGGGAGCCTGTGGCTAGATACCCCGGCGTCACCCCAATAGGCTGCCCACCGTAGAGTTGGACAGCCTGAATTGTCCGCTTCAACCCCAACCATCGGAGACTGAGGAGGGGTCAGCGTCTGATTAGGGATATTCCTCTTCATCCGGTCAGGGCGGCTGAGCGCGTGCGCTCCCCCCCCCCCCCCTTTCATTTTTTATGATAACAGCCCCCAGTGCTTCAAGCACGGTTGCCAACGGGCTTCCCAGCTTTCAAGACCATGGCCGGGCTACTGCTAGCCACCTGCGCAGGCATACTAGGCCTCTGCCTTGTAGGCTTAGCTAGCTGACACTATCTGCTGTTGGTGTGATGGAGGGATTGCCGCAGGATACATCCTCCGCTACCCCCCAGTGACCTTGCTAATGGCGCCTACGTACCTGGCGCCTGATGTACTTTCAGTGATCAGCACCTTGGAGTCAGGGTACAAGCTCCAGTTCAACACCGAGCCCCCCCCCCCCCGCGCTTTCGCGGGGTTATCCTGGCTCAGGAGAGCTACTGCGCAAACTCTCCCAGACGAGATTCTGGTGTTGCTGAAAAGGGAGCAATAACACCCCTGCCCTCGGTGGCAACGGGTTTTATTTTACGTATTCCCGGGCACCTGAGATGGATGGAGGCTTCCGCCCCATCGTAGGCCGGAGAGGGCTCAACCGCTTTCTAAAGCGCCTGCCCTTCCGCATGCTCCGCCTTTCCAGTCTCCTACTCGGGTCAGCGGAGCAACCGTGAATATGATTAGCGTTCTATCAGCCGGTGGTTATTTTCCACGTTTCTCACTTGAGCTTGCTCTTCTGGTAGAACAGCAGCCAATAGTGCATTTATTACGGGATTCACACTCATGCAATGACCTGCGGTCCTCGTACCCTACTACATCCCCACCTGACTTTATTTCGTATTCTGTGAGCCATACCGTGGTGTGTTGACCGATATGAAATAGAACGTACGGGTTACGGATGTAACCCTGGTTCTATGAATACGGACAAAACGCCACGCTGCGTGGTCAGGCGGGGAACCTTGCGCCCTCAGGACGGCAAGTGCCCTCAAGTCGGCAAAAGAGGTCGGGCGGTGTACAAGTGCCATATTTATGGCGTGACTTGGTTCCGCCCGTAGTGGTGGTTAATTTGATATACAGTCTCCTAGCAGCTCCTCCGCTCGGCGAGGATGACCCATACCGTGTTGACCGTATTCATAGAACCAGGGTTACTTCCATAACACGTACGTTTTTGTAGGTGTATCCGATCCCCCTGTATATTTCAAATGAGTGAAGAGTTTATCTGTTGAAAATATTTGAGTATCTTCTGAATTACACAAACTTATCCATTTGATAGATTTTTGGACACCAAGGTACACCTTTTGAAATTGCCCCATGGGGGCAGTAATGCATACCTGTTTCACATTTTGTACACATGCAGACAAGAGAATTGCGAACCCAGAAAATAAAGTTTTACCTTATTCACATATGTGAGTCTCAGCGGTTCACTGTTGAGTGTGGAACTTCGTTTTTTCACTGGGGGTGGCGTATTCACTGCCCATAATTTCAATATAAATTATGAAAATAAATTAATTCATGGCATTGATAATAAATGGTACAAGTGTTTAAAACCATTATAGGTGTTTGTATAACTTTGAGTTATAAATCTGGAGTTAATAAGCTTTAAATAGAACGGTACAAAACAGACAAAATGGGTAAAATTAAGCCTCTGTGCAAAGGGGTTAAAAGAAAATAATCCAAACTCCACTCCACCATACAGCCCTGCTATCTCCTCAGCTAAACAAGTTCAGAAGCTCTCTGAACAGAGCAACACCACCATCAGTCAGCTGAAGATGGTGACAGCACCTGAAGAACACCTCCAATTCTTGTAAACCAAATTATCAAACACCTAAAAAAACTCTTATTTGGACCATTGGGGATATCAACTACTAAAAATCAAAACAAACTGCAGTGTCTACCGGGCCCCTAAACAGAAAATATTAATTGGCAGAATATCTCATCACCATTAAAGATATAAAACAGAGGGAGATCCTGGCCAAATTACTGTGTCAGTGAACGGCCGCCACTGGCAGACTTGGCTGCCCCGAGAAGAGAGGGCTGTGCTCCCACTGCTGTCAAAAGCAAATAGATACAGAGCTGCACTTCCTGACCCAATGCAATACATATGAAGACATTAGAGAAACATCTTTTTATAAAATTTCAAACCACACAACCAAACTTCCCAAACCTACCTGAGGACCCCAATTATTACAAATCTTTCTTGGAGAGGAAAAGATGCTGGCAGCAGAATATGTGGCTACCCTGCCACAGGCAGAGGGTCAGCAGTCACCCCTAAACCCACCAATAAAAGTATATGTGTATGTGTATGTATATGTGTTTACGTATATAGATATATATATGTACAGTTGAAGTCGGAAGTTTACATACACTTTAAGGGGTTGTCTTCTCCTGACAAATTTTCCTATTGAACTCTATGGAAAAATAAGTCAGGAGTCTCCGATGTTCGTTGAAAATGACAAAGTTTATTCTTCGCAACAGCAGTTGTCAGAGATACAGCAAGCACTCTGGATTCAGCGGAGTAAAATCTGAATCCTGTTCTGTAAAATGGATGACTTTAAATACCATTTTAGGGCTTTGTTTTCTACAGGCAGGAAACAGAAATGTGTATTCAAAAATGATGTGATTGATTTAAGGAAGACACTGTTTGGCTCCCTTAGATCAATCAGTCTGTCCATCAGTAGGGGGTCTGAAGGTGCAACTTCCCGTGGTCTAACCAGGAACCAGTCTATTGTATTGCTAATCGAATTTCCTTGGTTGAAATAGGCTTTGATCACTCACTCCCAGCTGCTATTCTATAATTGAATGCTATGCCTAACAGTGGCGACGCGTCACTGTTTTCACTTACAATTTAACCTACATTGTATTTATGATAAGTTGGTTGATTCGGCCGGCGGCGTGGTTGATTTGTCAGTGTTTTGAGTGGATCATATCAGTTTAGAATCTTACACCTTCAAGTTATCCATTCATATCTACTGTATTTCTGGCAGCAGAGTGATGACCCTAACCCTAACCCTAACCATACACAGGACAAGTGCACAGCAGAATGAAATTACGTTGCATCAAACTCACGAGTGCAATTGAGAAAAGCTATAAAAACTGACAAGGATAAATAAGTTAAATTATATAAAATAAACAAACAGGAATATATTGCACACATTGAATGAAATTATTGCACATACTGAATAAAATTGACATCTGAATAAATAAATAAATAAAATTGCACATCTGATTGAGATTAATATCACAGGTTAAAAGCAGTTCTTAGACCGGCGCAGTCCAAGTGTGTGTGTGAGTAGGGGGGGGGGGGGGGGGGGCGGGGGTTACTAGGAGTAAAGGAGTCTGATGGCTTGGGGGAAGAAGCTTTTGCAGAACCTGGCAGTTCTGCACCGTATGCTGCGGTATCTCTTGCCGGAGGGCAGAAAGGCAAACAGTCCATGGTAGGGATGGGTGGGCTCCCTGACAATGTTGGTGGCCTTGGACAAGCAGCGTTTGTGTGATATTTCCTGGATGGAAGGGAGTGAGATCCCAATGATCTTCTCCGCTGTCCTTACCACTCTCTGCAGGGACGTCCGGTCCGAGGCATTGCAGTCTCCATACCAGATGGAGATTTAAGGCTTGTTTGATACGTCAGACCCTTGATGACTTATAGCCATTTAGCCAAGCCATGTGTTTCCATACTGTTCCAGTGTAATTTACAGCTAAATCTAGTCCCACCCCCCAATTCCCATAGAGATCCATTCAAATGCAGAGACGTTATAGTATTGCTTGTAAAAGTACCAGAAAATAAGATATCAAGAGTCTTTGGATGTTGTTGGGTCACAGACATCAGGAAGTCATGGCATGCAAAGGATATGCGACCAAATATTAAAAATTTAAAGGCAGTCAACTTAGTGTATGTAAACTTCTGACCAACTGCAATTGTGATATAGTGAATTAAAAGTGAAATAATCTGTCTGTAAACAATTGTTGGAAAAATTACTTGTGTCATGCACAAAGTAGATGTCCTAACTGACTTGCCAACACTATAGTTCGCTAACATGAAATCTGTGGAGTGGTTAAAAATGAGTTTTAATGACTTCAACCTAAGTGTATGTAAACTTCCGACTTCAATATACACAGTACCAGTCAAACGTTTGGACACACCTACTCATAGAAGGGGTTTTCTTTGTTTTTACTATTTCTTTTACAGTTTAGAATAATAGTGAAAACATAAAAACTATGAAATAACAAATTTAGTTATGTAGTGACCAAAAAAGTGTTAAACAAATCAAAATGTATCTTATATTTTAGATTCTTCAAAGTAGCCACCATTTGCCTTGATACCAGGTTTGCACTCTTGGCATTCTCTCAACCAACTTTATGAGGTAGCCACCTGGGATGCTTTTCCAACAGTCTTGAAGGAATTCCCACATATGCTGAGCACTTGGCTGCTTTTCCTTCACTCTCCGGTCCAACTCATCCCAAACCATCTCTATTGGGTTTAGATTTAGGTTGGGTGTTAGATTAGGTCATCTGATGCAGCACTCAATCACTCTCCTTCTTTGTCCAATAGCTCTTACACAGCCTGGAGGTGTGTTTTGGGTCATTGTCCTGTTGAAAATCAAATGAGGGCCCAACTAAAGTGCAAGCCAGATGGGATGGTGTGTCACTGCAGAATGCTGTGATGGGCACGTTGGTTATGTGTGCCTTCAATTCTAGATAACGCGTAGGACAGTGTCACCAGCAAAGTAACCCACCCCCCCCCCACACACACACTATTTGGTGAGTACTTTTGCACCATGCCCCCCCCCCCCCCCCTATCTTTTTTCTACTAATAAATTGTAATAAATAATTCCATTTAGCTCCTAATAATTCCACTCCCAGTTATTCTGATTCTGTAGTTGGTGTGAATACTGAGAGTATTGTCTAATGTATCGTCTCATTATTAATGAATTGTAATTTTATTAAATTAACTATTATTATTGCTAGTCCTGTTTGTGATCTTGATTCCACAGCTCTTCCAGCTATTCTTCTAGAAATCTTATTTTTCAATAAAACTCATTTTTGAATTCTAGACCACGTCTCTGACTTATTATTGTAAAAAACTGTGGGGAACCCATTTTGTGTAACTAGGTGCATTTGTGGTACAGAACTATTTACTAGGGTGCAACTCCCTAAGTGGCGTCGCGCTACACATCACCGTTACATAAACATACAAGCAAATCTACTACAGAATGGCTCAGAAAGAAAAAATGGAGGGTTATAGAATTAAAGTCCAGACCTCAATCCAATCGTAATGCTTTGGGGGGACTTGAAGCAGGCTGTGCATTCAAGGAAGCCCTCTAACATCACACAATTAAAGCAGTACTGCAAAGAAGAATCTCTGAAAAGAGACTGATAGTCAATTACAAGAAACGCCTAGAAGAGGTTATTGCTGCCAAAGGGGGCAACACCAGTTATTGAAGCCAGGGGTGTACTTACTTTTTTCTCACAGGATAATTTCACTTCTGTTGATTTCTGATAAATAATTTAAAAGCATCATTTCTTTGTGTCCTTTGTTAAATTAGACAACGTTTAACAGTAAAAAGCATTGGAATAAGGATCAAATATCCATATGTCCAAATATGTCTAAAAAGAGACAACTTATCTGGGGGTGTACTTACTTTTTCACATCACTATGTCATGCCAATAAAGCATTTTGAATTGAATTGAGAGAGATTCTGCAGACATGATCACTGTGTGTCTCGCTTGGATCCACAGAGATGCATCACCTATCATTCCTAAAACCCCTCCCATTCTCTTCCATCACCTCTCACCTTTATTAACCATCAGCTTTAACTTAACCATTTCTCCAATAGAGATTATTGAAACTATTTAAAATCCTAGCCAATTAAATTCCTAAAGAATTCCTAAAGTGTCTAAGTAGTGTTTAACCCACATATGTTCACACTTTATGTCACCTTTTATGTTTGGGGTCAAATTGACCCCAAAAGTTTATACTGACACAAAACTATTTAACTATTGTAATAGAAAAATTTTGACACTTTGTATCACCTTTTGTGCGTCTGCAAATTGACTAGCCTTTTTATCCCTAAATATAAAAATCTGTGATGAAACATCTCTTTTTAGAGCCTGAGGTAAGTGAAAGTTTGTGATGTTTAAAACGTATTGACTAGCCTTTTTATCCCTAAATATAAAATCTGTGATGAAACATCTCTTTTTAGAGCCTGAGGTAAGTGAAAGTTTGTGATGTTTAAAACGACCCCAAATTGACCCCTAAAGTTTATACTGACACAAAACTATTTAACTATTGTAATAGAAAAATTTTGACACTTTGTGTCACCTTTTGTGCGTCTCCAAATTGACTAGCCTTTTTATCCCTAAATATAAAATCTGTGATGAAACATCTCTTTTTAGAGCCTGAGGTAAGTGAAAGTTTGTGATGTTTAAAACGTATGTGAGAAAGTGCCACCAGAAGTACCCACAAAAAATCTGATAAAAACAAAAAATGGTTGTATATTTTCTTACATTTTATACAGCTACCCCACAAATGAACCCACGCAGCACCTTTGCATACAAAGCTGGTACAAGACAATATAGCATTATGTTTATTGTGTGTTTACTATTTAATCCCAACAATTTATGAAAAATCAAGATGAAAAAATAAGATTTTTTAAGAGACATCAAACATTGAATCGGATCAAATTGACATAATATGAGGGTTAAATTTAACAAGGCACACTCTGTGAATGTGTGTCACTGAATTTCATTAACAAAAATCAATGGATAACAAAATCATCACTGTGTAAAAAGGTTTTTTATTACTTTTCAAACTGAGTTAAACCAAGGTCATAAAATCTGGAATAACTGGTTTTATCTTCGATATTCAATTGAGGAGATTGCCTTTGTTGCTCATTTCACATGGAAGGTGAATATAGTAGATAGGGTAGGCTGGTCTCCATCCATCCTACTGTGAAGGGGAATTCTAGGGGGGAAGTGAAAAAGGACCTTGAGGAACTGTCAATCAAACAGAAACATCTCTCTCATTTGACCTCTGTCATGAGGTGGGGTATCAGCTAGGTTTCACTGATTACCACCGATTCACTGAGGGATGCATGGAAAGCACTGTCAGAAGCCTGCAGTGGGTTAAAAAGTGGAACAACTGACACCCGGTTAGTGTCTCATGCAGTTTCCATTGCTGTAAAATAGCCGCATTGGGCTAGGCAGGAAGCAGGAACTTACAGTAAATCAAAATTCTATGTATATATATTTATTTGCATAAGATGATGATTCATTGAATGGTAACTGAAGTTATAAATATACAACTTTTTTGGCAGTGTGAATGTTAGTCTTGGATGTGTCTGAGACCCAGTAAAACAGAGAGAGGAACTGTCGGTGCCACCAAATTCTACAAATACAGCAGTCACATGAAAGCAGTGCAAAGTTCAGGCTTCTGTTTAATGATTCTACTATAGAGTACTCAAGTGAATACGTCACGCTGGTTTCGGAAGTAAATTCCCCATTCATTTAGAGCGTAGACATTAACTAATGCTTACTTTTAAACCATTTCTACTGATTATGTCTTACTGTCAATTTCCCGGATTGTTCAATATAACGACCGTTCGCAAACTATGTCGTTTTTCTGGACCAGCTTCGAGTATATATTACGTTTTAGTATTTTTTTTGTGAACATACCAGCGCTGGCACTGTTTAAAAACTCCACGTCCCATAATTCCCTCCGAACGTGCAGCCTTGTCTCCAGACGTTGTCATATAACGTTAGCCAGCAGTGGCACACAGCTCCGTTTTTAAACACTTTTTTCTCACGTTAGCTAGCTAGCTTGAAGGACTGAAAGCTAGAATTGCTTTATGTGGTTAACCGTAGCGCAGTTTCTGACCTTGTCAGACGGGCTTCTCTACTTAGCAAGCTAACGTTCAGCGGCAGTAGCCTACTCCCATCTGCCACAGTCAGACATATGAGATGATGATATCTTATTGGTCGAGAACCACCTGTGCATTGCAGTACTGGATATGTTGTCCGTTAAAGTGGACTACAAGTCAAACTACATTCATTAATGCACTACTTTAAAAAATAAAAATTGGAACATGCGATATATGGAATATATCCTTGTACCACACAGGCTAATCCAGGAACGTTTCGGCTCATTCTATAAATCAGATTTCAAGAAATAGTCGATAGTCTCCGAAGCCCATTCTATCTTCCATAGGGAATTTACTTCCGAAACCAGACTCTGCCCATAACTGAGTACTCTATAAACATGTATAGCTATTGTGTGTTTCCTGACAAGCTCCACTTTACAGCATGCCATTTGTGGTTGAGACACTACTGCTGTTGAACAGAGATGCACTGCCCTGGCACTCGTGTTTGCTGCACTGACTGGTGAGATCCCACAGGTGTCTTGCACAAACCGTTAACATTGAAATGTCCCACTTACCACAGGCACTATTTTTTTCTTCCTCTCAAATTCATAATACAGGGGGTTTCTCTTCTGAGGGGGTAGGATGTCCTCCTCTGCTGCCAGTCGACGTGAATTGTTAGACAGCCTGGGCACCATGCCTCCCAACATTCTGGCTTGTGCTGCGGGAATTTTTTGGTGGGTCTTGCGTGGTGGCTGTAGGAGGTCTGGGCGCTGAATGAGAGGGGCTGGGGTGGAGATGATGAAGAGGCTCTGCAGTGCATTGCGGTCGCTGGATATCCGTGTGCACATCGGCTGGCGGTAGGGAATCTGCATGGTGCTGGACATTTGGGCACGTACCCGAGTCTCAGTGAAGGATGAACTCATACTGCCCTGACGGTACAATGCGCTGAGTGAAGCACTGACTAAGGGAGAGAGGGAGTGTGGGTAAAAGCCTTGAAAGTGCATACTCTGCGAGGAAAAAGCAATAGTATTCAGTAGCATTTGTGAAATGAATACAAGAGTTGAAACATTCATTGACAAAGTTTCAGAAAGACCAACTTCAGAATAAAGTCAGGATCAAAACACAGATGAGTACAACAGAAAAAGGGACCTGGGCCCTGTTTCAAGTACGTGGCTAACTCAGTTAACATGATTAGTTTGTTGACATTTTGGGATAAACCCAGGATTTTCGGTTTCACAAACCAAGTTCACAATTTAGCCAGAGTTGTTACCAGGGCAACAGTGTCTTAAGCCCAAACCTGCAAAACCATAGGTTTAAGTTAGCTGAATAACATGAACATAACGTATATAAACCACTCGGTGAAATCACACTTACACCAACAGCTGGAATGAACACACTGTTTGTAAGAGTTTTGCGGATGAACGAGCCATCATTAAGAAGAGCATTTAGAAGGGACGTGTTTTTAGAGACCGACAAGATCCTCTTAGGCACTCGGATGATTATCTTTATGAGCACTACTGATTTAGTTGTGAAGGAACAATTTACCTCCAGCAATTAATAGGAGTGCACATTGCCAACTCGGAGGGAAGCAGAGCCCTAAAAGTGGCACAGACACTGTATCCTCCCCACTACATGACCTCTCCATCACCGTTGATGGGACCGTGGTGGCTGCCTCCCGCTCTGCAAGGAACCTGGGGGTGGTCCTGGACGACCGGCTGGACTTCAAAGAGCACATCAGGGCGACGGCACGGTCCTGCAGGTTCCTCCTGTACAACATCAGGAGGATTCGACCGTACCTGACCACCTACTCCACCCAGCTTCTTGTCCAGACCATGGTCACCTCACGCCTGGACTACTGCAACTCCCTGCTCGCAAGCCTACCGGCCTGCGCCATTCTGCCTCTTCAACTCATCCAGAATGCAGCTGCCCGGCTTGTGTTCAACCTCCCGAAATTTTCCCACGTAACCCCCCTGCTGAGGTCTCTCCACTGGCTGCCAGTTGCAGCCAGGATCAGGTTCAAAGCTCTGACCCTGGCCTACACTGCAGCAAATAGGACAGGCCCCGCCTACCTGCAGGACTTAATCCAGAACTATGTTCCTGCTCGACCACTTCGCTCTTCTACAGCAGGGCGACTGGCACTTCCCCCCCTCCGTGTCAAAGGCTCTCGCTTGTCCCGACTGCGGAGTTTTTCCACATTAACACCTCAGTGGTGGAATGAACTTCCCATTCCCCTACGTTCTACTCCAACCCTGCCTGCATTCCGTCGAGGCCTGAAGACACACCTCTTCAGACTCCACCTTGACTGATATCCTCACCTAGGAATATCAGTTCCCTGTTCCCTGTGTTTTCCTGTTTGTTTATTATAGTTTATAATAGTATTTGGAATGGTTTATAATAGCATAGTTTATAATAGTATTTGGAATGGTTTATAATAGTATAGTTTATAATAGTATTTGGAATGGTTTATAATAGCATAGTTTATAATAGTATTTGGAATGGTTTATAATAGTATAGTTTATAATAGTATTTGGAATGAAAGTGTGGTGTTGCTGATTTGCCCACAGCTTACTGTGAACTACAGTCAACGTTCATTGCTAGGGATAGCTGCTACATTATGCAAAGGATGTGCTTTGCCTTGTCTGTTCTGTAATGATGATGATGTCTCTATACGCACTTACTGTACGTCGCTTTGGATAAAAGCGTCTGCTAAATAAATGTAATGTAATGTAATGTAATGTATTGGGCTCCGCTTCCACGCACCGGCACATTTGTGTATGCCGTTTGTGATGCTGAAAATATAATAATAATAAACTTTATTTGTATAACACCTTTCATACATAAAATGCTATGTAAATGCTTCACATTTGAGGACAAAACTAAAAACAAAGTAAAAACAAACAAATAAAGGATTACTAAACAAATACAGTAGTAAAATTTGGGAAATTAAAAGAGGACAGAGACAAAGAAATATTAAGAAGAAATACAATGAGAAACATCAAAGCCACAAAAAAGAAAATATCAGCAAAGCCGCAGTATGCCAGGCAATCAGAAAAGGGTACCTTGCATTCAAAAGTGTGTTCAGATTTCCTTGCGTGAACACTATTAAGGAAGGATTCTATGCAGTCGCAGGTAAATTTGATATCATTTGCAAGAGGGCTTCACAATGGTAATATTTACATAATCACTAATGAATTCTTAGCATTTCCAAATTCACCAGCTGAATTGACCCTCTCCTGGGAGCTTTAAAAAAAATAGCTTACAGGTTACGTATTCAGGATTGTAAGCACCTTCCCCATCCAAATGAGTGTCAGTGGAGAGGGTCTGAGTTTGTATGATCTGCTAGTACACTCTCTGGTGGGGGCAGGAGGGTGAGAGAATGTCACTGTGTACTAGCACTAATTTACAGTAGGAGCTGCTGCATCCAGCCTCTGGTTCAGACCAGGTGCCCCCTGGTTCCCCCCACCAATGGCCTGCTGCCCCTACACACCCAGTCTTCCTCACCTCAGCTATTTTCTTGTTGGCTACATTACGAAAGTTTTGGGAGGTTAACTTACTTGTGCATTACCTAACTTAAAATGTAGATGTGCAATACAGAGGCTACCTGTTTGCAATATGTTATATTTGACTTTGACCTGCTGCAAGGTCCTTTTGTAGCTGCTGTCACATGGTCTGGGAAGTCATTAAAAATAATTGTTTCAGTATGGTGATATTATCAGATAGCACAAGAGTCCACCACTCTTGTGCCAAATTTTGCAGACGAAATTAAGTGAATAAAAGTCTTCTTACGGATTTAATTTTGGCTCTCTATAATTGTCTGTCAGGCTTCCTCTCTCGTTTTGGCTGCTCTGGAAAGGTTTGATTTTCTGGTTTCTTTTTTATAATCCTCAAAGATGAGTTTTTAGTCTTTAGAGGAGAAAAAATATGCCCTCTCCAGTGTAGCCATAATTTAGTGATCTACCAACCCAAAAAAAACAAACCCACATAGGTTACATTATGAGAGTTCGAAAAATATTGCTATTGGCAATTTCAGTGTTATGTGATCCTGAAAAGGGCATCGCACCTCGCTATGTGTCTATATAAGGAGTGTGATCCTGTTTTTAGTGCGCGATTCATCTCCCCTTTATAAAAGAGCGGGTGCGTGCAGTTATACGAGACGATTCAATTCTAGATTAACTAAACACATCGTAATTCACGTTCATGAAATGGAGTTAACCCAAATTTGATTCAACGAGATAATTGATACGCATCAGATTATTCTGGATGGTTTAAACAACATATGTGAAACAAGGCCCTGAAAGCTACTGACATCCAAAGAAAGACAAAAGCAAAGGCAGTGACAGATACATTAGCCCTATTTCCACTAGGGGCTATAAGACCTGGAAGTGAAGGGAAGTAAAGCTCAGTCCATTTCTATTATTTCATACCAAAAAGAAATATTAATAAAATACATTTTAAAATATTCAAATCAATTATACAGGAATACAGGTACAGTGTAGTCCGTAAGTATTTGGGCAGCAGGGTTTCCGTTACAAAAATTTGGTGCCGTGACCAACAACATTTCAGTTTGCTGGACAAATGGGAGAAATTCCGGTCAAATATTACCTGGTGTTTATTATACTTTAAAACAATTGATAGGCAGGCTTTATAAAGAAAAATAAAATATTTATAATAGTTTTTAATGAAAAGTGCTTTCGCAAATACAGTAGGCTATAGTGAGAATAGGAAATAAATTAAGTCCCGTCAAATAAAATAACTCCCATATAGAGTGCTACAATTAGTAGTCCTAAAATCCGGAAGTGAGTTAGCATTTTTGAGCCATGGTTTGAGGCTCGTTTGATACCTCAGACCCTTGATGACTTACAGCCATCTAGCCAACCATGTGTTCCATACTATTCCCGTATAATTTACAGCTTAATCTAGTCACACCCCCCCAATTCCATAGAGATCCATTCAAAGGTACACCTTGCCTGGCCAAAAAAAAAGTTGCACACTCTAATATTTCGTTGGACCGCTTTAAGCTTTGATTACGGTGTGCATTCGTCGTGGCATTGTTTCGACAACCTTATGCAACGTCACAACATTTATTTCCATCCAGAGTTGCATTCATTTTTGACCGAGATCTTGTATTGACAACGGGAGAGTCGAACCACTCCGTAAAGTCTTCTCCAGCACATCACAAAGACTTTCAATGGGGTTACGGTCAGAACTCTGGTGGCTAATTCATGTGTGAAAATGATTCCTCATGATCCCTGAACCACTCTTTCACAATTTGAGCCCGATGAATCTTGGCATTGCCGTCCTGGAATATGCCCATTGATGGGATAACCTGGTCATTCAGTACATTCAGTAACTCAGCTGACTTGATTTTATTGCTGCATAACATTGCTGAGCCTAGACCTGACTAATTGAAGCAAACCCAGATCATAACACTGCCTCCAGAGGTTTGTATAGTGAGCACTATGCATGACGGGTGCAACGGCGACTTTTTTTTTGGCCAGGCAGTGTAGTATCCCTTGTAAGAGTACCTGAAAATAAGATATTGAGTCTTTTGATGTTGTTGGGTCATGTACATCGGAAAGTCATGGCATGCAAAGATATGCAACCAAATATTAAATATGATGACTTTATTTAAGTTTATGTTAATATGTCCAATTACTTTTGGTCCCCTAAAATAGGGAGGACTATGTATAAAAATGCTACTATGCTACAACTGCTACACGGTTCACCCAATATGGATGTATAAACCCTCAAATTAAAGCTACACTTCAACATCATAGTTCCACTGTTCCATTTCAAATCCAATGTGCTGGAGTACAGAGCCAAAACAACAAAAAATATGTCACTGTCCAAATACTTATGGACTGCACTGTTTATCAGAAAGCACACAGAACGTATATTTAGAGAACATAAAATGTATGAAAAAACATGAATTAACACCTATATTTTTTAATTAAACATTATAGTTAATATCACTGATATGGTGGGGGTGTACTCACTTGTCCTGGGGATGCGCTGTGCACTGCTGGATCTTTTTAGCTCCATGGGCCTCTGACATTCCGTCTCCACTAAAGCTGCCTTGGAAACATGGTGCAACTCGTCCAGAGACTCTGTACACATGGGTTCCTGGAGGCCCTTGTCCAGGCCAAGCCAGGGCCAGCGCTGTTGTACCGATTGGGGACTGGGCTTGGCCCCATGGGACAGGTGCTGTTGAATTGCTGGGCACTGGTGCCGCGGCCTCCGAGAGACTTCTGCTGGGCAGTCCAGCTGCAAAGACAGCATGGAGAGAACCAAAACCAGGTGTGGTTATTCAGAAACATACTGGGAATTCTGAGAAAAATAGGCAAAGAGGAGAGACTTATAGTAGCAGCGGCAGGATTTAAATCGTGGGTGGGCCAAGGTAATTTGTGAGTGGGCCAAGTGAATTAAGATTGAGATAGTGTCACATTCATTAAACAGAAGAATACGCTGGTTCAGTAATAGCGTAATTTCCGTAAACAGAGTGTTAGACATCCTTTCCTCAATTTGTCAAATAAAGAACTATTTTGAGGTGAAAATACCAGCGCATACCAGCATAATTAAAGTCACAAATCAAAAAGCTAAATGTAATCAATATCATTGCTTTTATTGAAACATAGAATAGCAATCAATCTAAATTAATAAATATTTTCTACAGTCTATGATTAATACAGACATTCTGGCCTATTTTGTCTGGTCTGTTTATTATCAAAACAGTGCATTCATACTCACCTTTTCCCGATAACTTCACAAACATTCAGGTAACAACACAGTTGTATCAGTGGACTTTCTCATCTAGGCTACTACTTTCTCGTATTCATTAACAGTGATTAAAATGTAGCCTCATCAATTGTCTTTATTGCATCACAAAATAATTGATAAACGTGACAGTCCTAGGGCTCTATCTTGACGATCTTAGCGCAGGGTCTAAAACGCATGGCGCAAGTGCATTTAAGGCGTGTTCAACTCCACTTTTGCTAGTTAGAGGGCACATTTTCAGTGCAAAGGAAGGCGCAAGGTGCAAATGGGCTGAACTTAGCCTCTTCATTAATTATAGGTGTGTTTTGGGCGTAACATGCAATAAACCAATCAGAGTGTCCCATTCCCTTTAAAAGCCACCTGCGTTTGCACCTTGGCGGATTGCTAATATAATGGCGGATTTAATAAGACTGAAAAAACAGCGATTTAGCCTACAGCTGGCGAAACAGACCTGCTCGTAAGCAAGGTTAAAGTGCGCGCACAAGGAATAGCCTATATACCATTATGATACATTTTGATATACACAATAATAAACGTTAGGGTTTAACACTGGCACAGGTTCCTGGTAATTCCAAACCAAATATTTCCCGTTTCCCAGAAATATAAAAATAAAAGATTTTCCATTAGCTTACACCAGTGCTGTTGTAAGACATTATTTGACATCTCAAAGCACCTGAGAGAACACAACACCGGGAGGTGGAACCCTGTGATTCTGGGGAGCCGTAAAGCCAAGCATCCGGTGCCGGGATGTCTACTGGGACCATCTGACCATATTGTTCAGTTTTTGAGTGTTACATTAGCAAATACACACAGTTAATGTACTTGACTAAACAGGGAAACTAGGGTGTAATGTAATATTCTCAACAGAAATTCTGGGACCTTTTGTGGCATTAATATTAATCACATCTGAAAACTATGCAGAGATGGGATTCTCATGACAACATGAACGTAGACCTACTCATGTTTGATATCATTTTGATGGTCTCGGTGTGGGTGGTGCAATGGCCTACATTTCCTAAATGATCAGCATGGAGGAAATATATATTTCATAACTCGGGAGTAAACTGCCGTTGTGGAATTGTATCTCAGGAAGCCTTCTGTCAAACCCCCCTGGAAGGGGGGACTAAAAGTGCAATTTAACTATTTCTGGCCAGTTTATGGTTTTACGACTGTCTGCAGCCAGATCAAACGCAGAATTTGGGCATATAAACAATGGAAACAAGGACCTAGGGGAAGCTGTAGTCAGACTCTCCCGCACATCTCACCTCGTGTCTTGTGTGTAGCGATTACCAGGTATGACAAAGTATTTTACTCTGTACTCTATTTGAATATGTTATGTTTTCATCTATAACTGTAATTGATTATATTTTAGTAAATAACCTACCTGGTAAACAAGATCGTTAAACTTGATTTGTGTGGTTCCTCTGAAACTATCTCTGTTAACAGTGTTGAGTTGATTAATTTCCTCAGTCTGAGTTACCCCCTCAGCTGGTCTAGGGAGGTTGTCTATTTAAGCTTAATGTATCATGGAGTATTGCACCCATAGAACTATGTCTTAAATTAGATCATCTACGCATGGCGTTTATACATGTTGAGAACGGGGGTCGCCAATATTACCTTCTTGGGTCCCTGAGCCTTATTGGATAGGCTATACCTCACAAAGTGGCCTCTTCCGCAACCTCTGAGATAAACGCAGATATCTAGTCAGCCGTGAGAGGTGTACATAAACGGCCGTATGTAACACCCGGTGGAACCAGCGCATCCAGTTCAGAGAACAGGCTCAAAAGTACGGGAGTCCTTTAGCAAATCAAATGTAAATTTTACATAGCAATTGGATATTAATAATTAAATTGCAGTCAGATAAATGAGTATAGAATCAGCGTTGGTGGCTGACAGTCAATGTAATGCACACAGGCTGCCTTTTTGGATAAGCTGGGGTCAGCCCAGACCAGACTTAAAGCGGAGGGCAAAGTGTTACTATTGCCTTTGACACGTGGTCAATTATTAGCTGATCCCGTGAATCTAAAGAGCAGTCTCACTCGGTTGCAAGAACGGTAATATTTCAACAGAACTCTTACCTTTTCCCACAGCAACAGCGGAAAACATCACGCCTAAACCTTTGCTCCGAGCTATTCCCTCATTGGTCTAGCTGCGCGGGATTTACACTGTTTAGAAAATATATGTGGTTTCATTTGGTTAAAAGCGCCTGCAACAGCTGCACATAAGCTACCAGAATACGGCTTCCGTCTCATCTTAGAAAAAGGCTAATTAGCCTGCTTGTTTAACAAATTACGTTTCATTATACAATGAAGCATTGTCAAACATAAATTCCGTGAGGCTGTTCTCACAGCAGACATCACAGGCAATACATTTCGGCTAGCGAAGTTCATCAAGTATCAAGCTTTATCCAAAATTCATATTACGTGCATTCTAATAGGCCTATTGATTAATAACATAAATGGCGTTCTTTGGCCTTAATGATGACACTAAATACACTAAAGCTGTCAGGAAGGGAACCCATAGGTTTACGCATATTTCCCCTTGTTTTATGTCATATTATGTCTTGCTTATGGAAATATAACCAATATGTTTTTACTGGTAGCTTAATGCCTTAAAACAAGCCCAGTTTCCCGGGATTCCAATGTGCGTCTATTCTGGGAGAGATAATTTAAATTTTTGGGAGAAATATGAATCCCTATTTCACAATGTAATCTTGATATTTTTATGCATGTCATCGCCACAGAAATGGGGAGTGTATATAGGGACAGCATGAATTAGTCTCCAGCTCAGCTGCCAGGAGATGATAGAAGTTTGTAAAAATCTGGCGGGATGAAAGCAATTTAAATGGATGTGTATATAACCCTGTGATTTCAGGCTTTCATTGTGAGTTTGTCACTGTTGGTTTTTGTGTCAGTGGTCTTACAATTTTTCTTAATATCTTCCAGAGTTGTCTGTTTTCTGAGTATCTGTCTCTTAGTTTTTGTTATCCTGAGTCTGTCTCCTGTCTTTATTTTTGTATTCTGTCTTCGTTTTGTTTTCTTTTTGTTTCCCGTTACACCTCCCTGGTTTTGGACTTCTGCCTGTGTTCTCGCGACCCTGATTTTGGACTCTGATTTTGTACTTCTGCTGTGCCTTCCCGGTTCCGACCCCAGCTTGTTCTGCGACCACTCTTTGGACACTGTTTTTGTACCATTGCCCTGTCTTCCCAGTTTACGACCCTGCCTGTTTTGTACCATGGATTGCTGCCTTGCCCCTATATTAAACTTTGGTTTTCCTACTTCCCACCTGCTATTAGGGTAGGTTGGAAACAGGACCCAACAGAAATTAGCTATAAATAGTGGAACTATTTTTGGATAGGCTACTGTGTAGAAATATAACAAGCTGTAGTTAGATTTTTTGTTTTGTTATGAAGTAGACCTACAACTAATGGTAGCCTACTACAGTTAGGGGAATTAAATAGAGCTTGGGAAGTTTGTCGGTTGGTATGGCAACCTGGACTGGATAACTGCACTGACCCAGAACAGGTCTTTTTCCTTCCATGTTCCAGATTTGGGAGGGTTCCAGTTTTACTCAATGCAGTTATCCAGTTAACTCAGTAATCCTGCTTTGTAGTTTACCCCCAATTTTACTAGTAACGTTAGTCTACAAAGATACAAAAGCGGGTTATCATAACACATCACTCACGGCGTCAACTTTATCGTGCGCAAGGATTCTTCACTGAGTTAAAATAAAACTTTTTGCTGGATCTTTTTCTTTTATAAGGTAATAAAACATTGAAAATACACTATCAAAATGAACATGTACCTTTCAACCCTAGTTCTCTCTTTGATCAATGTATTATCCGCTGTAGTTAGTTTGTGCTTTAAAACGATTAATTTTGGTGAGGTCCCAAAAATGAATGGGAGTGAATGGGGAGCCGGACAACCAGGACTACCGGGGATGCCGTTAAGTCAGCAGGGACAGCTGATGTTGCTAGTATTCACGCTATGCAAATATAATGGGTTAGGCTCCACAAAACTACGTATGTCACGCAAAGGTGAAATATCCCTTTAAGGCGGCATTCCCCTTCGCAGGTATATGGTCTTTGACGGATGGACCCTTTTATTATTATGCATTTTTGGTATAGCCTACACAATAACAATATTGTAATCTTGATATTTTTATGCATGCCTGTGTGCGTCCCTGTGTGTAACAGACATTGTGCACATGCCTATGCAGACGCACTTATATTGCGCTGTTAAAATAACATCGAAACAACTGCGACATGACTTAAGACCATGTTTCTGATACGTTAAGTTACGCAGAGCTAGCTAGCTAGACTCTGTCTGTGTGGTTGTGCACAGAGGATCGGGGGTTCAATCCCCGGTCCCACCAGATCTGAGTATGGCCGGGGCCTTGAGGAAGCAGCAATTGGCGGTTGCCAAAACCAAAATACTTTTCTTACATTATAAATTTACTTCCAAAAACATGTCAAAATATTCACATATTCTTGTTTTCAGCACTTTAAGTTTAAGTTTATTTGAATTTAAAGTTCAGTCTACCTGGAGGTCACAATACCCTGTACAAAACAATTAACTAGAAGAAAAGAAATATAATAAAAACAGAAGAAACATTTGATAAATACGCAAGAGAAAAAAAAAATAGTTTTAAACCCTTTGTGCAGATGCCAAATTTGGTCAATCAATTCTCACCTATTTAGGGGGTGTTCTACAGTGGCGGATTAAGGGGGAGGGGCTGACTGGGCTGAAGCCAGGGGACCCCAATATTTAGGGGGCCCCAAAAATTAGTTAACAGAAAAAACTATTTGTGGCAGGGTGGGCGTGGTTAGCCTCTGCTTGCAGAGAGAGAGTGAGCGGAGCGGCTCTCGGACCCGGAACCACAGCTGTCATGAGTTAATCAGGACAACACGATAATTAACAATTGAATGATTGTTGAATTGTTGCCTGATTGCTTTGACAGTGAGCCTGGGCTTTAAAGGAGGGAAGCCGGAGAGGAAACGGGGCTGGCCGCTGACGGGAGAGAAACGGAGGAACGTTTCTAACGAACCGTAGCCAGCAGTTGAATGAATAAAGTGTTTGGTTTGATCAGTTCTGTGTACTGCCTGTTCTTCCGCGAGGGTGGCACTCGATCCTTGCCACACTATTGTTTGTGTGTAAAATAAATTTCATACCTAGACCAGATGAGGAGGGAGGGATGCCGACTGTCAGCAATGCGGTGTGTGTGGGATAACTAGACCTTGTACTGAGATCTTATTTGATGCTACAGTGTACAAAAGTTTGCCCGAATGCCTGAAAATCGACATTGGGACGACATTCATCCGGTTTACTCGAAAGTCAGTAGAGATAGAGGCCATATTTTCTGACAAACAACGTGTCTGTGTCCCTCACTAATAGCAACTGGAATTTTGTTTCCAGCATAAACGAGTTGGATATAAATTGGCCGGATGAGTGCAATGTATCTTTCGTCCCTGCCGTGTGGGACGAAAGATACACTGAATCGGGATGAAAGAAGCACCTGACGAAAAAGTGTGCTTTAGCGGTCTTATCTATGTCTTGTTGTTTTTTATGCTCATTCCTTTCAACAAATGTACTGTCAGCCAAAATGCCATGTTAGTCATGAGTCATTGAATAATGCTATAAGTTTAAAATCCATGAAAATCAACCATGCTTCAAGAGCATAATGTTGCATAATTCATAGAATTTTGCCTCACAACGTTAAACGGTCTATATATCTGTAGACATCGATGTATTGTAATGTATATATCATATCTATTGTGTCTATGTATTCCTTATTTTAATGAATTGTTAAACACTGCCATGAATTACTTTTTAATTGTGGGTTCAAATCAATAACTTGTTGAAATAGGCTATAATGGGACATTATTTAGGCTAAATCACTTAAAATAAGAACTGTGTTCCAAATACAAAAAAACGACCCTGGTATTTTGTTAGGGAGGTGTCTCTCTACCATTTATGATACTTATTGCTATCTAAATATTCAAATTATTTCGAAGACTGCGTTCCTTCTGAATTAGTCCAATTTTCAGAGCTCTTCAAGACTGTCAGTGGACAGGAACAGAAAGAAGCACAATGCGCAGCACAAAACACAAGCACAGAGCTGAAAATGCTGTTTCTGTTGAATGAGTTCAAGTGCACACAAAGCTTTCCAAATGTCCACATCGCACTGCACATCTATCTCTCCATGATGACATCGAACTGCAGCGGAGAGCGATCATTTTCAAAGTTGAAAAGAATAAAAAATGAAGTTAGATGATGCATGGGACAACAGAGACTCAGTCTGCTCTCTCTTATGAGTATTGAAAATTAAATTGTAAGCTTCACTGACTTGATTGATGACTTCAGTTCGTAAATGTACGATGTAATAATAATAAGTATGTCGATGAAATTCAATATAATTACAATTCTATTCAATAGAATTTCTTGTTTACTTACACTAGTAATCATTTTGATGGAAGGGCCCCTGTTTGAATTACAGCCAGGGGCCCCATGCAACCTTAATCCGGCTCTGGTGTTCTATTTAAGGCTTTATAACTCCAGGGGCCCTATCTTACACCCGGCGGCTAAGCGGCGCTAACCCAAACGCAAGTGTCTTTGCTGTCTTACACCCGGCACAGGGTTCATTATAACGCCTAGCGCTCACGTCGTTTAAAGACCATGCATTCTTGCACCCATTGCAAGTGAACTGGGCAAGTTCGTCTTAAGATGAGGTGTGGCCACGATAATTTTTGGCATATTGCTATCTTGAGCCAACAGAAAGTGCTTGCGCTAAAACCACCACAAACCTGGTCTAGTCGCAGTTGTTTACATGTTATTTTAATGGCGCATATAAGTGCGTCTACATAGGCGTGTGCACAACGCGCCTACACCCTCCTGTCTGTTACACCCAGGGGCGCGCACAAGCATGACTAAAAATATCAAGATTACAATGTGAAATATTATTGTGTAGGCTATATCAAAAAATGCATAATAATAAAAGGGTCCATAGGTCAAAGACCACATACCTCTCCCTCAGCAAAGGGGAATGCCGCATTAAATTGCTTTCAGCCCATTCCATCAACATCCAGGCAATGTGCGATGGTATGCGTAAGGTTACATGTATAGACTATTCGCAATTATCCTGGATCAAGCTATGACTTAGCCTATATTTGGCAATAATTCCTGTAATCTTCTGGGGGGACAATCTTCTGTTACGGGACAATGGCTATCCATTAAAAAGGAGCTGATAAAACCTATATCAAGCCTAATGCGTGAATTGTCATTTACACCTAATGCGTGAATTGTCATTTAATGGAAAACTTGCGAACTGCAATAGACGGACATTTGAGTTCTGAAAATGCGCTTCAGATGTCATTACAATACAGCTCTGTTCATCCAGTCTTACAGCCTGTAAGTAAATAGAATGGTTTTGACTGCCCCTATGGAAAAAGAATATGCTGCAGTATATTGTAAATATATCAAAATTATCTTCACAATATATTTAAAATACACTGCAGTATATTACATTTCCATAAGGGTGAATAAAGTTCAAAACCTTGTCCAGTGAATATTGCATTTATTGTTTTTCAAGTAGCCTAGGCTACAGTCCCCGGGATTCGCTGTGCATAACGTTTTTTCGATAGCCTATGGTTAAAAAACGGAGATAAATTTCACCATGTTAACTGAATTTTAGCCTTATTGTTCATCCTTCATATTTTTTTAATTACAGTGACTAGGCTTCCATACTCTCAGCTTATTAAAACCCTGCTGATTTCACCAGTTATACCATAACTAAACAAAACGATTTTAAAGAGAACAATTAATTCACAATTCATTTTAATGCCATTCTCTGTATGTGCGCTTTAACTTCATACAGGAGCAGGTCTGTTATACCTGGTTTAAATTGTACTTTTCACGGTCTTCCCGGGAAAGTCAACTTGTTTTTAAAGCATTAGCTGCTAGTAAAACGAGTTGCTCACATTTCCATATATTGTTTTATAATAAGGACATTATAAATCAAGGGAAAATATGCGTGGACCTCTGGGTTGCCAACCTGACAGCTTTATTGTATTTAGTGTCATCATGAAGGCAACATAACGGTATTTGTGTCATTAATCAATATTGGAATGCAGGTAACCTAATGGACTTCGGATGAAGCTTGAACTTCGAGAACTGCATGAGAACAGCCTCCTGGAATTGATGTTTGACAATGTTGTATTGCATAATCAAATGAAATTCGTTAAACAAGCAGGCTAATTTGGCGTTTTCTAAGGTGAGACGGAAGCCATTAGTAGCTTATTCTCAGCTGTTGCAGGTGCTTTTAACGAAATTTAACCGCATATATTTTGTAAAATAACAGCACTTTCGGGAATTACCGGGAACTCATGGTTAGTCCGAATAATATTGATTATACTATTGATCCATACATCCTATTCCTTGATCGCACTAAACACACACGAGCATGTCTGTTTCGTCATCATATAAGCAATCCGCCAAGGTGGAAAAGCAGGCTTTTAAAGGGAATGGGATATGACATTTTGATTGGTTTATTGCATGTCATGCCCAAGACACACCTATAATTAATGAAGAGACCAGGTTAATGAAGAGACTAGGCAGAGCCCCAGGTGTGAGTATCACAGAAACTTGGAAAATGGCCTAAATGAAAGAAGACAGATGTACCATTTACAATACTAACTTTTGTGTTTATTTTATTTTATTTTCATAATTTAGGTAAAAATAAAGTTCCACAAATGCTAAAAAATCTTGTAAAAATGCAAAAAACAATGTTTCTTTAGTTTCCAATGAAATACTGAGAGCTACATATCTAAGGCCTCATACACACTGGGGTTTTAGTTTCGAAACGTTTCTGAAACGTTTTAGTTTTGAGGTTTTCGCAACCTGGACCTGCTTGTACACATTACTCACAGGCATTCTGTGGTTTTAGAATTCTCCACGCAGCACGTTTCCTTGACAATGGATTTAATCTTTTGTGTTCCTTGGTATCCATATCGACTAAATAAAAAACATGGATCATTTGCCGCTAGGGGGTCTGCGCAAATGATCGATTATTCTTCAGTACAAATTCACATCGATCAAGCTTAAAGGAGCTATATGTAACAAATGTACTGTACTAAATCATAAAATGAGCATGATATGTCATCAGAGATTAAGGTAACATGCTAAGTCGAAATACTGGCTTCTCCGACAACAATGCTACAGCCAGTATGTTCTCCTTTGAAATTTCCATTCCGGGTCGGAACGTCTGTATTTGTTTTGGCCTGTGTGATTCACTATTCTCCGAGTTGACTCCGAGTCCACTGCCCATTACGAACAACCAGATGTACTCTGGCACTCCGACAGCCGATTTACGAATGCCTAAGCTAAGTTCAACATCGTTTCCATTTAGCTAGCTAGCTAAAGATTTAAATATATATATGTATATAGTTACTCGCTAAACATACCATTAACGTTAGCTTATATCTGTGTGACCGTAAACATAGCCAGCCATGCATCTAGCTAACATTGACAGAGTTATAAAAAATCCACATGAGCTGGTTTATAATTTGCAAACAATAATAAACAAATTGCAAACGTATACATTAGCTGATCAACTTACAGTGTAGGACTCGTCATCGCTTGTCATTGTCAAAATAGAATAAGCTCGTCTCAAAATATAATGTTGCGCTCGGCTCGTCTTGCGCTCGTGTTCGTTCAGTGTCTCGTCTCTCTCCAATATTGTGAATTTGGATTGCAGTACCCATTTTAAATGCTCTGTGTCAATGTTACATATAGCTCCTTTAAGGATTAGAAATATAAATTTTATTTTGGGTCGCCTTATGGTCCATCCCTCTTTCGGGGAAAACACAATGTCCACCAATGGAGCTGTGTTTACTTTAACCTACTGAGATAGGCTTGGACATCTACATCCAGGTACTGGCGCAGATAGTTGGTAACGCGTCATAGGCACGTAAGTGGAACCAGCGGTGTGTTACCGCTCTGAAAAGGGACGCATTGTAGATCAAGCTAGCTATCATTGCTATTTTATTATGTCAGCAAATTACATTGAATCATTTCCGAAGTATTTTGGCAAAATAAACTGAATAGGACTTGCGTATGGTCCTTATGTGGGTTTACAGTGGACAAATGATCCAACTCAGTGGCCTGAGATGTCATTCCCTGACATCTTATTCTATCTTACTGAATCCCATGGTAAGGAACCACATCAACTGCGTTATGACCCATGACCATGAAAAGTAAACTAACACTATCTACCTGACCATCATCGAAGGTTTCACTTTGAACATTTGATTGCAGATGCAATGGCACCTAATTTCATCCTCAATCTGGAATGTCTAACAGTCTATTCACACAGAGCAGTGCTGGAAGAAGGACTGAATGAGCCATCCAGTAGCCCAAATAGGCAGATCTTGAGGGCTTCTCTGCAAATTCCTACACACTTGTTGAGTATGCAAATAATTTCATGATCTACAGTATCAAATGCTGTGCTGAGATTAAGTAAGATGAGGATAGAACTTGATTTCTGATCTGAGACTAAAAGGAGGTCATTAACAACCTTGACAAGGGCTGTCTCTTTGCTGTGAAGAGGCCTGAACCTGGACTGAAGGCTTTCATTAATACTATTCATCTTCAGAAAGGTGGTGAGTTGTTTGGCTACAGCCTTCTCAAGAATTTTAGATAAGAAAGGGAGATTGGAGATAGGTATGTAGTGTTTGAGGGATTCAGGGTCAGGATTTAGCTTTTTCAGCAGGGGCTTTATGACAGGAATTTTCAATGGGTTGGGTGCACAACCAGAGGAAAGAGAGAAGTTAACAACATTAAGCATAGGGATGCCCATATGGACGCCGGTAGGAGTTCCTTTCATAACATAGTTGGTGGGGGATCCAAAAGACAACTTGAGGATTTGGAGGAAATTTCAAGCTTCAAAAAAATATCTAAAAAGGGATATAGGCAGGTGCTTCAAGGGTTGCTACATAATTTAGCTCCTCACAATCCTGCTTCTTCAGTGGAGATGAGTGTAAGGGGAGATCTATCAGCACACTTCATATGTGAAGAATTGAACACAGCATTCAACGCCAAGTAAGGCGGTGACTAAACATGAGAAGAAGAGTGTCACTGTTGAAACTTGCCGTCATCAATCCAGGAAGACGGTTGTTTGGAAAACTGTAAACAAGCGGACATAATAATGGCTTGTCTGCAGCAAGTACCAGTGCATAATTTTATTAGCTTGTCACAAAGTCTCATCGTGGACCGGTGAGTTTTCTCTGACAGGATTTTGCATCCAAAAGTTCCCGCTTCTGTTGCTACTGAAACTTGATCCGCAGTTGGCGACTAGGCAGTACAAATGCAGTACAGCTCATTAACCCAACCTCCCAGTAGTGTTTGGTAAGGTGAACTGTTTATAACAGTCATTAGATCAATGGTAGATCACATCGCATGAGGAAGTGATCTGATAAAGCATTAAACCTAAAGCAATCAATAACAAAAACTTTGTGAACCCTTCCTTTGCAACGATAAGACTTTAAGTGTTTGTAGAAGTCATCTATAGTGTTGTCTATCAGATTAGCTTTCTTTGACCCTTTGACCATTTCTTCCTACAGAATATTTCAAGATTATTCAGCGTCTTCTACCTGCACTTGTGGACAGCCCTTTTTAATTCAAACCAGAAATCTTCGATAGGGTTCAAGCCTGAAGACTGAGATGGCCATTGAAAAAAGTAATTTTGGGGTCAGTTAACCATTTTTTGGTTGATTATGAGGTAGGCTTGGTATCATGTTCTTGCTGTAAGATCCATTTGTGGCTAAGTTTGAACTTCCTGGTAGAGGGAATACCAGGTTTTCGGCCATATCTTCATGATTCATGATTTCATTCACCCAACCAAGAGACCCAGGACCAGTAGATGGAAAAAGACATCAAAGATCCACCACCATATTTCAACGTAGGTAAATTCATTCTTAACATAAGCATCTATCCGTCTATTTTTGGATTATCTTGTCCTTTTGGCTTCATCAGACTTTGCTCCCCGATGTGTACTGCGGTCAGGGTGAAGATCAACACCTCCAAGTCTGAGGCAGTGGTACTCTCCCAGGAAAAGATGAGGAGGGAGCAACTGCCCCAAGTGGAGGAGTTCAGCTATCTTGAGGTCTTATTCACAAGTAAAAGGGATTCAGATTCACTGCCGGCGAGGTGCAGCAGCTGCAGTAATACGGACGTTTTCTTGATGACTGCAGTTATGTTTTTGGCTGGTTTTTCTGTTGTGGGCTTTTTTCTCTGCCT
This sequence comes from Synaphobranchus kaupii, assembly GCA_029718625.1. Classification (NCBI taxonomy): domain Eukaryota; kingdom Metazoa; phylum Chordata; class Actinopteri; order Anguilliformes; family Synaphobranchidae; genus Synaphobranchus; species Synaphobranchus kaupii. Next base: position 83,540,510 of record CM056379.1, read on the forward strand.
TGGATAAACTGTAGAGTTTTTGGTTCCTGTCTCTGCAGGTATTATTTTATGAAGGATTCTTCTGTTATTTTGGTTCCCTGCTTAACAAAAAGGTGGCAAGCCAAACCCTCTCGTGTTGATTCTGTATGTTCACCATTTGATACATTCCCAGCTCTACATCACAGTGGTGGAGAATGCGGGCATAGCACCCCCTAGTGGACAGATTTTATTTCCCCGGATGTTTAAAGCCCATTATTTTTTAATGATGCTCTGTTCAAGTCCCCCCACAGACTCATGAGCGAGCCAGCATTCCTCCCAACCAGGCCTACAGACTTACGAGGCCCTTTACTTAGGAGGACTGTCCCCTGGACTACCTGGTGGACCTCCTATCTCTAGTTGTTGAGACCTATACCAGCCCCAGTAGTGGCCTGGATCGGTGTTCCATGGAAGACCTGGGAGGCTGCAGCTCCGCCACCCTGTCCAGGGGAGCTGCCGGTGGCCACAGCTCTGACGCGCTGTCCTAAGGAGCACCAGGAGGCTGCAGCCCCACCGCGCTTTCCAGAGGGTCCCTCAGCACCGCCTGTCACTCTGAGCCCTCCAGAGGGTCCTTCGCCGCTGCCTGTCACTTCAAGACCTCCAGAGGGTCTGTGAGCCCTCCACAGGGTTCAGAGGGTCCCTCAAACATTAATAAGTTTGTTGCTCTGCAATAAACAGCACAGGAACACAAGCTTATCCATAAACACCGCCAGTTTATAGACAGCTTCCCAGACTACGTCATCAGAAACATCCGCGCACATTATGGAAATAGAAGTAGCACCGGTCAGCAATGTCAAACTCTGCCCATGTTTCCTGGTTGTTTCTTTATGTACAATAGATTGCAGCATTTCCCCTACCATGTTTCCCCGCCTACAGAGCTTGCCACCCTGCCTAAAAATATAAAATGCAGATAATTACTGTTTTGATTCGCGGCAATTCGCGGCCACACACAGTAGTTGTTTCGGTTACGTTAATCAGGAAAGCGAAAGTAAAACCCCCAGTCAACGATCGTGGCTACAACCCATCAAACGATCGTGGCTACAACCCATCAAACAATCGTGGATAGCACCCCCCCCCCCCCCAACAATCGCGGATAGCACCCCCAGTAGACCGAAAACTTGGGTCCATAGCTAACGACGTACTTCCGTATTGCTCCTCTCTGATCCACATCCTGTGCTCAGCAATGCTCTGAGCGGCTCAGAGTGAGCGAAACTGAGTGAAGAATTGCTTCGTATTTCTCAATTACACTTTTGTTCGTTGCCGGTACTTGCAATTATGTTTGAGGAATAAGAGGGTCTTGAATCGGTTCCATGATGAAAGACAGTAGCTACAGCTTCTTTATTAGCATGGTGTTTATGTCAGCTTCCAATCTAACATGACTTACACAGTGACATGGCACAACTTAAGTACAATCTCTAAACAAAAGGGGGCTAGCCAGGAGGAAAGGCTTCATGTGAGAATTCACTCCTTCCCTGGTTCCATTTCCTGGCTAGATCAATGACTCTTCACACATTATAATTTCTATTCACCCAAGGTTGCCTACTAATGACTCTTGGCACCTAAGTCTTGGAGGAGAGCTTGCATTTGAAAGGGTACTTAACCCCTGGACTGAAACAGGATGTGTGTGGGGACTTAAACAGATTATAACATATTACTATAAAAACCTTAAAATCCAACATGAGCAACCCATTAAGTGCGTTCTTCGCTCTGAGTGAAGCTGAGCCGCTCAGTTACTTAACTGTATTTCTTGATTTTGTGTTGTCATAATTAGACAATGCTTATATGCCACGCCAGTACATTGATTGAAAAGGCGAAACAAGGTGGAGAAAAGTTGACATTAAAGTCGTCTTTATCCCCTCAGAAAGTTATGTGCATAGTAATTTTCTATATACTATAGAAAGACCGTACCCAGGGTCGTTCTGTGGCAAGGCCAACTGCATTCTGAGAAAACTCTGGTGCATAGGAATTTTTGAGGGGATAAAGACGACTTTAGGGTGAACTTTTTTCCACCTTGTTTTTTTACCTAGAACATTTGACCATTAGACAGAAGAAATTGAGATAAGATTGCATTCAGTACCTCCCTAAATGTGGGACACTGCATTTTAAATTGCTTGTTTAAATATGTTGGAAATATTCCATTGGTCACCTGTGAACTGTATTACCTGTGACAACATGTACAACATGTATTGAATGTATCAAAATATATAAAGCGCAATGTATGAGCACTGAATAATGTAGAAGCACACTGAGTAAAGCGCACTTTCATAAACTGTGATAGAGTTAAATTTAGGCCAAAGTAGTTGGAGTGACATGCACAAATAGTTAGACGGTCACAGTGACATATGCTCATTTTTATTTTTTGTGAAACAGACAGTTGCGCCACAGTGGTTTAACCACCCAAGTATGTGAGGTCAAGAGGGGTGGTTGGGTGCTTTCCAAGGGGAGGAAACAGAGGTGGGAACCACCATGGTTTCCCAAACTCAGCAGAATTGGTGCCAACCAATCAGGAAGAAGCCAGAAGATGCGAGGCTGGGAAACCATTGTGGCGTGGAGAGAAGACACACCTGTTGGGCAGAGAATTGGGATGGGTTTTCCAGGAATGGGATGAACTGTGTGTTGAAAACAATGTATAAAAAGAGCTGTGACTCAAACTGAATTTGGACATATCTGCAGAGAAGTCACAGCTTTATGAGCGTCTGTGGAATAAAGTCTAATATTCTTGAAGATTCTGCCCCATCCTCTTTATTGGAAAACTTAGAAGGAATTGGGACTGTAAGCTGAAAACTTAGAATTCTTGTCGCTTGGAAACCACGATAAATGCTCTGTCTGTTAGTACTGTAACTTTTTTACAAAAACTGAGTTCAAACGAATATGTTACACCCTCCGCGTCCTCCCAGTTCCCTTCCATGCTGTTCTCCGTGTTTTGCCCCATTCCTCTCGTTTCTTGTCATGTTTTTACGTTTCCCTGACTGTCTTCCATGTTGTGCAGGCTGGGTGTGGTTTTCCTCCTTGTTTACCCATTTCCCCTCTCATTATCCCTCAGCCAATCATCCTCATCTCCCGTTTGCATTCTACATGCCTCTATCCCCGCCTAATTACTCTCGCATTCATTTTCACGCTGCAGCCACTCATTCACTCTGTTCATTATGCCCTGGCCAATTGCCCTCATGCCTCGTTTGCATTCCACATGCCTCAGTCCCCGGTTAATTACTTTTCTCATGCATTCTCACGCTGCATTCATTCATTCACTAATTTCCCCTCTCTATATTATTTCTTTGTGTTTGTTTCCTTGTCGCCACTTCGTTAGCCTTGCCGCCGCGTTTGCTCTGTCTAAGTATAACTCTTGTCTAGTTTGTTTTGTCTTGTCTTGCGCCAGTAACCCTGTCTTCTGCCTCCTCAGTTTGCCCGCCAGCCTGCGGTTCCTGCCCGCTCATTCTGCGCCCCGCTTCCTCTCCTGCTCTGCCCTCCTTTCGCCCCTTCCCAGGACTCAGTCACCACCCTGCATTCCCTTGCTACCCGCTCCCGCTCTGCCCCTCTGCTCTGGCCAACCCAGGATTCGGTCCCCGTCCCCTTATCAGTTTGCTCGCCTTAATAAACGCTCCTCCGGAGCCCTTTTGTGAAACCTGTTCCTGAGTCGTGCATTTGGGTCCAGTCTCGTGCCTGTAATCGTAACAGAATATCTCATAATAGAGAAGTTTGTATCGAATTTGTTGAAATTCTACCATCAAAATTTTAAAAGTATAAATGTTGCCTAAATATATGCTGTTCACAGCAATAAAATGACTTGGTAGAACAACTGTCGCAAAAAAGCTTTGGTGTAGTGGTAAGCGTCGAGCCTTACCATGCAAGAGATCTGGGTCAATCCCCCACCAGGTAGCGAAGTGTAATTTAATTTTCGACTAAAAGTGCGCACATGTATAGTTTTCTCATACAAGAATGTTATTTTCACATTAAAGAACATAGTTTTCTTGCAAATGCAAAAACATTTTGCCTAATGTTAGTCTTCTTGCTACCAACAAAAGGTTTACCGCAGGTCAACGTTTACACAGTACAGGAACAAATATCCCATTTCTCAGGCACAGACAATACAGTTCTAACGCAAAATATCGTCTGGTTAACATTGCGTTGAGGCATTAATGTAAAAAAATTCTATAAATAACTGTGCCATTGGCTATATGTTTCAAACACGGTCACTACTCTCAATCTCACACAAATGCTGACAAAAAACGTCCGTCTGTGTGGAGCCTACTTATGTTGTGCTCTTGCGGTTATGTCTGACTCACTGTGGAGACCGAAGCTTTGAGGCTTGCCTTAACCAAGATTTCTTTATTATTTCTTCCACAAAAAGGATGTGTACTTCAGCTCTGTTCAGTTTATCCTTTTCACATATAACACAATGTGTCCATAAAAATTAACCACTACGAAAATTAAGAATTTACGATAATATAACCTACTAGCACTAACGGGATCGGGTTTATATACCGTCAATTCAGCAATGATATCCGTTTCATGGTTAGTCACTTTTTAAAAAATTACAATAGCCACCGAACATGTCATAGTCTACTTCTGCAGACAGTGTATTGCAGACACTATTAATTATAATAATAATCATAATAATCTGTGGTAGGCTACTTTCTTTGACAGTAGTAGCCTAGCTATTTTCTTATGCAAAGATATCTGGGAAATAGCTTTGCCGAAGAAATTTGAACGTCAGTCAGCTGGTCAGGAAGCTAGCCTAGTACTACTACGAAGCGAGTCAAAATGCCTTATTATACATTCATTGCAGTACAGAAAACTAAACTATACCTGCATGGTACAGTTGGTACCGCTCAGACCAAACGATTTACCGTAGGTAACACGACTGGAAAAAAATACACTGAAACTGCACTGGACATAGGCAGGACAGTGCCGGAAAAAAGCATGTATGTGCAGCTATGTTATGGCCTTGTGTTTACTGTGCCTGACTCTGACGCAGGAGTTCGCTGGTTACAGCCTCGGCAAAGATTTATTTATTTATTTTTCGTCACGTTACTTTTACTAGGCTACTGCAGCTATGCAAAACCAATTATTATACCGTGTAAGCGATACAACCCTTTAAAATAGGCTACATACCGTCATGCAGTTATAATTACTGCAAACACTTTAATTTATTTGTAGTTCATGGTAGGCTAAAGCACAGAATTTACGCCTATGTCTTTCTTTGAGCTACAATGCATGCATGTGTCTGCATGTATTCTGTATGCATGTCTCTTGAGGTCATTCATGCATTATCATCATTAGTTAGCTACCAAACTAAACACATTACAAAAATAAGTGAGATCTCAACAAAAACACAATTTTAACAGAAAAAAATATTCCAAGTTACTCACGCATAGCTACAAAGCACTATCTGTAAATCCTTTATTCCAACTAGAGCTTAGATCGGGCCTAAAAAAACAATCCCGACCCTACCGGAGCCCGTGCACGGGCCCGTCCCATTGGCTGCATTTATGGGCCTGAGCCCGGTTTTAAACCGAAATTTTCTTAGTAAGTTGGCTGTTTATAAGTAAACTAATTCTGAGTTGTTTGAATAACAAAAATCTGTTCAAAATAATGTGGGGGATCTATACTGAATAGCCTACTTCCTCTCGTGAAGGTCTCGCAAAACTTTGATTGACTGGTGATGAAAACATAATTTACAAAAGGAATTTACATTCAGACTTTGCACATTTTTTTACAGAAAAATTTGAATGACAGAAATCTGTTCAGAATTACGCACGGGATCTTAATGAATAGCGCAACACGGAAGCCAAATTGCGTGTTTATTAGAATTCCAAAAAACAAGGATTACACTGCAATACAATAAAAACACGAAATCTATTAGCAAGATGCCGCACTTCATACTCTTGATAAAGCCGACGCAAATATTGTCACTGTTGACAACTAAATTGAAGCTCCACACCTCTGACTTTCCCACGCACTGGGACAATGTTAATTCTCCAGATGTTATTTTTTTCTTCACATCATCAAGCTCCATTTTTTCGTCAGTCATTTTTTTTCATTAGCTAGCTAACTCGCGAACGTGTGCGAAACAAATGAACTGAAGTGTGGGGGTGGGAGCTGGGAGGGGAGGAGACACGCGTCGCCCGAACATGTTGCAATGTATTATAAACCTTATTACATATCGATCACAGTGAGGTTTAAGGTTACAATGTTATAATACATATAACTTGGTACTTGAATTTGTATTTACCTTTTAGGGTCGTTTTAACGCACTTGTTCCTAGTTTGAAAATGCACTATGTACGTCGCTCTGGATAAGAGCGTCTGCCAAATGACTATAATGTAAAATGTAATGTAATGTAACATTCTGATTATCACACCAAATAGCTTACCCTCCCCCCCCAATTATAAAAAAAGAAGATGTTATATCTCTGACCATGAGAGCGGCCCGGCCCGGGCCCGAGGAAATCGAGGGGAAATTCCTACCCGACCCGGCCCCAACCCACGGACCAGGCCGGTCTCGTGTTCAGGCAGAGAATCAAACCTCTAATTCCAACTTGCAAAAACTAGTCCTGCCTTTAAAAGTACTGATATCAAAATGGGGCCAAGTTACAACTAACAATATTGCCTATCGTAGCTCACACTAATGAAACTAGCTCTATTCCAAAGCAATGCTATCCAAACTTTCCTAAATTATTTAATGCAACTTGGCCCCAAGAGATTGTGGTCATTCAAACTTTAAATTGGGATGGCAGGCATGCCATCCGCCAAGTTACGGCTTGGCGGGGCATGCCCCATACCTATACAGCACCAAGAGTTTGGCACTTTTCAGGGTTTCCTACAGAAGTAACCACAATGACCACAGACTCTCAGCCCTTAAAAACATTAACTTCTGTCACCTATGTTCTGACCTCATGTAACCACACAGCATTCAGATAGAACTTCACACATCCACACAATAAAGCCCCAAACTTGGGTTATTTTGAGGTTTTTCTCCTTCTCCTTCTTCTTCTTATTCTTCCCAATTTTCCTGCCTACCCAGGGAACCTCACTACCTGCCTGCCTCCGTACCCTCAAAGAATAATTCTCCCCATTGGATAACAAATCGCATACCTGCTCTCCCAAGCTTATCGCCCAATAAAAACGCTTCAAACTAATCTGCACACATCACAGAATCACAGACAAAACCGCAATATGGCTTTGTGTATTTCACAAAGCTACTGTGGCCTACTGGTTACAGTTGCTGCCTCTCACACAGAGGATTGGGGGTTTGAGCCCAACAGGACACAAAAACAATGTGCAACTGTTAAATACTTTTCATTTATTATTGTTATTATTTTCACATTAACAAACGTATAATTTATTGCAAAGGCAAAAGACATTTCCAATATTAACTGTTCAATGTTTCACTTGTATTTCACTTGTACTACAGCGAAATGGTGAAAGTCAGACGGACACGGCAGTAATGCAATAGGCTATCTAACGTTATGGGAACAGGTATCCCATGGCCATTTGTCAAGCAAAGAAAAAAGTTTCAATGCAGAATATCATCTGGTTAACATTGCGTTGTTGCATTAATGTAAAAAAAGAATTCTATAAATAACGGTGCCATTGGCTAATGGCTACATATTTTAATCTCACACAAATGGCGACAAAAAAATGTGTCTGTGTGGAGCCTGCTGTGCTCTTGTGCCGCGGTCATGTCTAGACTCACTGTGGAAACCGAACCTTCAACGCTCGTCTCGGCCAACATTTCTTTATTATGTCTTTGTTCATTTCTTCACTTCAGCTCTGTTCAGTTTATCCTTTTCACACATAACACAACGTCACCATAAAACGAACTACTAGGAAAATTAAGAATTTATGATAATACATTAAGAATTGATAATAGCCAAACTGCAATCCTTTAAGAGATCGGATTTATAAACCTCCAATTACCCAAGCATATTTCGCCACTATTTGGAATCATATCATGGCCAGGTAACTACACAACCCAAAGTCCTACCAAACTTCAGTTGTGCTTTAATAATACATTTTTAATTAATCCAACAATGTTGCACACACTTTTGTGAATTAGATAATCGCCCCAGCTCATTCCAAAGTCATTATGACTAATGCTAATGGTTAAAAGATACCCAACTCTGATCAGCACAAAATCAACTCGACTCCATTCGACTTAGAGCCGTGGCAATATCCCATGGCTCCAGACTCCAGAGCTGTGACACAAACCAAAGTACTTTCGAGTTTTAACAGGGAGGAAATTCTGTACCGTACACCATTAATAATCAGGTTTAGACTACTCAGCGTGGATCAACCAGAAACCCAAGCAATTATGTTATGTCAAATGGTATACCGAGACGGCAACACTTTAATAGCCTACTGTTTATTACAAAATTATTACAAGTGGCTGTTTGCGACTGAATTGCAGTAGAAAACATAATTAATATGCGATTGTGTTCAGCTAGGTTAGGCTATTAAAAATGACAGCAACTTCTTATTTAAAGTGGTGGCATTTTTATTTTCGAACTATTGACCAACAACAACAGTGAACAGATAAATACAATTTTGTAGCCTAATAGAATAAATAAATAGCCTAATGGTTCAATTATACATGTTTAAATATGGTGTTCAAATAAATCTTTACCAAATACTATTTAAAACTAATTAACAAAACAGGCTCCTGTGCAAATACACACACACACACATCAAATATCTGGCTTGTTTGTCGGATTTGGCTGGCTATCTCTCCCATAGGCTACAGCCATCCATCCACCACATTTTGAGTAGGCTACTGGATTCTAGGAACTGATAAGATTTATATTTGCATAGACTAATAAAATAGCTCTATGCAAATATAACCATTGAATGTCTATTCTTACGTCTTACGTGTAAGATCTAACGTTACAATCTATGATCGAGAGCAATATTATTTACATGTAGGCCTGGCCTATAACATTAAACTTCTGCTAGAATCATGGAGATGGGAAAGTCGTAAATAAACGTAAACTGGATGCAATTGCAAACTAGCTTGAAAAGTAAGGGAGAGTAAAACAGTAAACATTGAGAATATTAGCAATTAATAAAATATCAAAGCTAGTTTACGAACTTAATTTGCTACCAGCTAGACTCTGCTGCCTGAAACAGCTTCCAATTCCAGCTCGCACGCAGGGAGAAAAAGATGCGGCTCAGGTAGTTCGAAAGAATCAAATGAACGAACGGTAGGCTACTGTATTAACCGGAAGTAGCAACAACTTGCAACACCGACTCCGACTCTTGTGTAACTTTGGCATTTTTGTATGTTGAAAACATTTTTTGTTGAGATATATATAAACCACGGCCATGTTGAATTTTCGTTTCTGATTGGTGAGTTGTACGGTTACACAAAATGAATATGTACTGCAAGGAGGGAACACCCCTTGGCTTTGTTCTTCACCGCGTACATTAATTTCCCTTAACCATACACCTCATTGTGCATTATCCCTTATGTAACCTCCTGTACATTGATTTATTAGTACCCAGCCAATAAATTGTTATTGAGTGACAGTAATATGAACGACATATCAATGATTCAGTGATACTATATTAAGTTAAGAAAATTTGTCAGGAGAAACAACCCTTAACCCCTTGGTGCAGATGGCAAATTTCACCTATTTAGGGGGTGCTCTGTTTAAGGCTTTATAACTCCAGGTGTGAGCATCACATAAACTTGATAAATGGCTTAAATGAAACAAGACAGGTGTACATTTACAATACAAACTTAGATTTGTTTATTTTCATAATTTAAGTCAAAATAAAGTGCCACAAATGCAAAGAAACTTTGGAAAAAAAATTTTTTTCTTTAGTTTGCTGAGAGCTACATAAGTGAAATCGGTTATATATACATTTCCTGGATCATAAACTCCATGTCCACAAGTTTTGCAAAATCTAAGGATGATATGCAGAACTACAAAAGGTCTATGATGCAAAATATAGCAGTGTACCCTGTTGTCCATTAGTGCCTCCAAATCTATCCAAATAGCTAAATTGTGCACTGCTGTAAATAAATAAAAATGTATGATATATTTAACTAGAAATCAACAGTTTTGGCTCATAAAACTCACTTTTGCATAATTTCCAAGTGGGAATTTCATATTTTCATCAGAATAGGGGGGTAGATATTTATGAGTCCAAAATCCCTATGCAAAACATGTCATAAAATGAATAAAATTAGTTTTGTCCATTATAACGCATATACATTTGCTCCTTCTGATGGCTTAAGATAAAAAACATTGATATCACAGTGTTACATACACCTAAATATGTTGCCTAATCATTCACTCTTGTACCTCAATAAAACATTACTTGTCCCTGTACTCTACATTATGTATACTTTTGTCCTGGAATTCCATTTTTCTGTAGTTTTTTTAAATTTTCCTATTCATAATGACTCCAAGGAAATTTTTACCTTAATTTACCACATATCAGCGCACCGTAAATTGGAATGAGCATTTGTCATGCCCTAAGAGACAAGAATACGCCATAGCCTATATTATGTACCATAACATGAACATAAAATAGTATTCCACCATCTGCAAAATGCTGCCAAATGTTCTATCTTCAATGAACATCGGTAGCCTACATCAAAAATACATTTAACGATTGCACTACAGTATGTGAACTGCACTCAAAATGCAAAAATAACAATAGGGCTATCAAACATATTGGAAAGACAGTGCTCGAGTGGAAACATGAACGTACATATGTAGCCAGCGAGACCAACGGCATTTTAGATGCAAAAATACTTACATATCGGAAAAGCAAAACTCCCCTCCCTAATGCGTATTCTATAGAGCTTGCGTAATACTAGACAGTTAAAAGGAAAACTGGCGTTACGCTGGGCTGTAGTAAATTGCTCAATGCACCCAAAAAGACGTGGCATATGCCGTTGCTAAGGTTATAATGTACTCTATTGGATAAAAAAGCTGACAATTAAACCAGAATGAACTGTAATGAATGAGACAGGCTTACAGGGCATGGGGGTATTACGCTGCAATGTTTCAGATAGTCTAATAGCGGTATAAAGTGTTGTATATTTCTCAAACCGATTGTACCAGACAATAAATGACCACTGAATTTTGAAAGGAACATCTCGATGTGTAAAACCAATGGTAGGATTGTATATTTATTTCATATTTAGTTGCATATATTGCTAGTAGAATACATGGTAGAATGAGACAGTACTTTCACAGTTTATTTTGCATTTGAGTGAGCAGGGCTTTTCACAGCTTTTCTGGCATACGATCAGACTATTGTTGGGTTTATCTCGTTGCTATGACGTTATTCTAATTTTATATGATGAATAAATATATTTATGAACTCAAACATAGACGCTATTGTCCACTATGTCACGCATGGGTAGGTATAGACTAGGTGGGGGGTTGCTTGTTAAATGGACTTGCTAGTGGGAAGTAGTGACACTTAGAAACTCCGCATTCGGCAGAAATCGTCACAAACCGTCTACCAATAAATTTAAAACACAGAGTGTGTGATTTCCAATAATAGTTTCGCTGCAGTAGCAACGAATGTCTCAGTTGAGCAAAAAGCCTCCGTCGGCATCACCTTCTACGCAAAGGAGTTAAAGTGATACATCCATGTCTACTGCATATCCGGCTGCAGAGTGATGTTTTGAGGCTCGTTTGATACCTCAGACCCTTGATGACTTACAGCCATTTTACCAAACATGTATTCCATACTGTTCCAGCATAATTTACAGCTAAATCTAGTCCCACCCCCACACCCCCCAATTCCCATAGAGATCCATTCAAATGCAGAGACGTTATAGTACTGCTTGTAAGAGTACCAGAAAATAAGCTATCAAGAGTCTTTTGATGTTGTTGGGTCACGGACATCAGGAAGTCATGGCATGTAAAGGATATGCAACCAAATATTCAAAATTATTACTTCATTCTATATATAAATGCAGGGGTGCCAATAAAAATAGTAAATAATAAATTTACTTCAATTAAAGGTTGGATTTTTCTCATTTTTTCAGTGTGACATTAAGCTAATTCACCAAACGGTGAATTTTTTATAACCCTTTTTACTCATCTTTACCAGGGGTGCCAATAATAGTGGAGGGCACTGTACATGAACTGTAGTCATTACAATTATTTTCCTTCAACATTTTTGAAATGCTTATAAAGCACTTGTCGAAAATAATCATACGTATAATATATCATTAATCTGCCTCATTTATTGGCTGAGGCATAATAATAATAGTTGTAGTCTTAATAATAATAATAATCCTTACAAATGTAATAGGTTGCATAGCTAATGCTGTGGCAACCTAAAAATTACAAACCCCAATTCCAAGACAGTATGTAAAATGCGCATAAAAGCAGAAAGCTGTGATTTGCAAATACTCTTTTACATATATTTAATTGAAAACAGTAGAAAGAAAAGATATTTAATGTTTTACCTTATCAACTTTATTGATTTTTGTAAATATACGCTAATTCTGAATTTGATGCCTGCAACACGTTCCAAAAAAGTTGGGATATGGGCAAAAAAAAAAAAAGATTGGGAAGTTCAAAAAACACCTGTTTGGAACATTCCACAGGTAAACAGGTGATGCTATCATTACTGGGTATAAAAGGATATCAAAAGTCTTTATATCTTATTTTCAGGTACTCTTGCAAGCGATAATCCATATGTACTGCATATCTGGCAGCAGAGTGATGGTTTGAGACTCGTTTGATACCTCAGACCCTTGATGACTTACAGCCATTTAGCCAACCATGGGTTCCATACTATTCCCCGTGTAATTTACAGCTTAATCTAGTCCCACCCCCCAATTCCCATAAAGATCCATTCAAATGCAGAGAGGTTATAGTATCGCTTGTAAGAGTACCTGAAAATAAGATACCAAGCATCTTGATATCCTTTTATACCCAGTCATGATAGCATCACTTGTTTACCTGTGGAATGTTCCAAACACGTGTATTTTGAACTTCCCAGTCTTTTTTTGAGCTTCGCTGCTCGGTCCACTAATAATAAAAATCGGAACAAAACCAATAGGTTTCCAGCACCTGCGGAAAAAATACATTTTGCTTCATTGTAAGCAGTAAATGGCCATTTAGTACAATATTGGTAGACGTATTCTAGAGTTGCACTGGGTTCTACAGGGTTAAATAATAATTAAGGGTGTCAATAATTGTGATGCATATCTTTTTGGGAAGAAAATAAAATATATATTATTTGTTAAACAAAATCTTTTTCTCTGACCAATTGGCTTAGTATAATTTTTTGTATTGCTTTCCAGGTCCCTCTCTTTTACCATGATAGCCTGGCCATGTACATGCTGCTGGGGGTTGATTTGGCTGTGTTGTGGCGGTGCATTGTCTGAAGGTGAAGCTGTACTCTGAAGCATCTGGTGCACTTGGTCTACCACACCCAGATCTTGCAGCAGGCTGGCCCGCTGCAGAAGCCCGTTCACACCCGCTCCACCTCCTCCTCCTCATCCATCAGGTCTGCTGCCATGACCATGTCCTTCCTCAAGTTGGAGAGGGGGGGCATGGTCAAAAGCTAGAGTAGAATACATAACAGGTGAACACAAATGCAGACAAGTACAGTACAGGTGAACACACAAAAACTAGTACAAGTACAGGTGAACAAACTAGTACCTGTGATCACAACAGACCAGTACATCACAGTACCTATGTACCACTAGCTCCATGAAAATAAATGGCTATTTTATTTCTATGATATTGTTATGTTAGAACTTTCAACTGACAGGATAAACAAAGCCACATTCACTATGACAAAATGTGAAGAAACACTGCTTCTAAAATTAATGAACATGTGAGGTTCAGGGAGGGTGGGGGGGGGGGGGGGGGGGCCGCCAAGGGTGGGGAGGGTGGGAAACAATGGTGGAAACCAATTGTTAAACACTACAGTGTAATTGTGTGATTAATACTGAAAAATAGGACAATAGTTCCAGTTCTGGATGACTGGTCAAGCAGCTTTTGAAGCCATGCTAAAATCAAAGAGATAGTAACAGCTATGAGAAGACACACCATTTCACCTTACTGTGTATAATATCGCTGCACACCTTTAACAATAAATTGGACCATTGATAGTAACTAACATTATTGGACCAACAACTGTTAGCATTTGGTCAATTACATTTGAGAAAAACATCAATAAGAAAATACAGTGCAACCAGGATAATAATATGGACAGTTTTAACATTATTTTTAATCACAAAACACAGTTAACGCAGCTGTTGACGTACTTCTGAAACTTATGGGGCCCTATCTTACACCCGGCGCAAAGCGGCGCTAACCCAAACACAAGTGTCTTTGCTATCTTACACCCGCCGGTAGGCGCATTATAACGCCTAACGCTCACGCCGCTTAACTAGCATGTACTCTTGCGCCGTTTGGGCGTGTTGAGATGAGGAGTGGCCAGGATTCTTTTTGGCGTATTGCTATCTTGAGCCAGCAGAAAGCGCTTGCGCTAGAACCCACCACAGACCTGGTCTAAAGTCATGTCGCAGTTGTATACATGTTATTTTAACGGCGCATATAAGTGCGTCTACAAAGGCGTGTGCACAATGCGCGTACCATCCTGTCTGTTACACACAGGGGCGCGCACAAGCATGATTAAAATATCAAGATTACAATGTGAAATAGTATTATTGTGTAGCCTATATCAAAAAATTACATAATAATAAAAGGGTCCATAGCCTACCTTTCCCCTCAGCGAAGGGGAATGCCATGCACATTAAATTGCTTTCAGCCCACTCCATCAACATACAGGCGATGTGCGATGGTACGGGACAATGGCTATCCATTAAAAAGCAGCTGATAACACCTATATCAAGCCTAATGCGCAAATTGTCATTTACACCTAATGCGTGAATTGTCATTCAATGGAAAACTCGCAATAGACGGACATTTAAGTTATGAAAATGCGCTTCAGATGTCATTACAATACAGCTCTGTTTATCTATGAATACAGCCTGTAAGTAAATAGAATGGTTTGTGACTGAAAAAAGTTCAAAACCTTGTCCAGTGAATATTGCATTTATTGTTTTTCAAATAGCCTAGGCTACAGCGGATTCGCTGTGCATAAGGTTTTTTTTCGATAGCCTATGGTTAAAAAACGGAGATGTCACCATGTTAACTAAATTGTAACCTTAGCTATTCTTCGTCCTTCATATTTTTTTAATTACAGTGACCAGGTTTCCATACTCTCACCGTTTAAAACCCAGCTGATTTCACCCGTTATTCCATAACTGAACAAAACGATTTTAAAGAGAACTAAGCATCTAATTAGAAACTAAAACAAATTTGCAGCACGTTACACAATTAATTCACAATTAATTTTAATGCCATTCTCTGCACGTGCGCTGCATGTTCTCTGTTTCCCCTGCTGTAAGTCGCACGTTTCACGGTCTTCCTGGGAAAGTGGATTGTTTTAAAGGATTACGCTACGAGTAAAACAGGTTGGTCACATTTCCATAAACAGGACATTATTAAACAAGGGGAAATATGCGTGAACATATGGGTTGCGAACCTGACAGCTTTATTGTAGGCTATTTAGTGTCATCATTAAGGCAAAATAACGGTATGTATGTTATTAATCAATATTAGCCTACTATGCAGGTAGCCTAATGAACTTTGGATGAAGCTTGAACTTCGAGAACTCCATGAGAACAGCCTCTTGGAATTGATGTTTGACACTTTCATTGCATAATCAAACGAAATTCGCTGAACAAGCAGGCTAATTTGGCGTTTTCTAAGGTGAGACTGAAGCCATTGGTAGCTTATTCTCTGCTGTTGCAGGTCCTTTTAACGAAATTTAACCGCATATATTTTGTAAAATAACAGCCCTGTCTGGAATTACCGGGAACTCATAGGCTAATGGTTAGTCCGAATAATATTGATCATACTCCATTTAGCCTATTCCTTGATCATACTAAACACGCACGAGCATGTCTGTTTCGCCATCAAGCAATCCGCCAAGGTGGAAAAGCAGGCTTTTAAAGGGAATGGGATATGACATTTTGATTGGTTTATTGCATGTCACACCCAAGACACACCTATAATTAATGAAGCGACTAGGTTCAGCCCAGTTGCACCTTGCGCCGTGCTTAGCGCCAAAAAAACACGCCGTTAAAATAGCAAAAGTGGACTTGGACACGCCCAAAATGGACTTTACGCCATGCGCTTAGACTAAGCGCCAAGATCGCCAAGATAGGGCCCATGGTGTATCGAAAGTTAAACATGACACATTTCTTCAAATTTTAAAGCAAGATTACTTATTTACTTATTTAAATTTTGGCAGATTGTTTCAAAAAAACGTCCCTGTGCAAAAGTTTGGGAACACTTTTGGATTATTCTTTGTTACTAAGGCCCAGGCCCAGGTGATTTACTCGTTAGGGCTTCAATGGGTCAGGTGAATATAATTCCAGGGCTGAATAATTATTTATTCTGAAGTAACTCCATGCCTTCTAAAGCATCTGACTGCAGTGGCTGTTCTGTCTGATGTTAACAACCATCGGTTCCTCTAAACAGTTGTCCAAGGATGTCAGAATCAAGATAGTTGACTTCCACCAACAAGGAGAAGGCTAAAAAAAAACTCTCTCAATGTTTCAAACTACCTACTTCCACTGTCAGAAACATTATCAGAAAATGGACAATAAATGGAACAGTTGAAGTCAAGGCAAGATCTAGAAGACCAAGAACAATTTCAGATAGAATGGCCCGAGACCTGGCGAGAAATGCTCAGAAGAACCCACACATCACGGCAAAAGAGCTGCAAAAAAGAGTAGCAGATGCAGGTCAGGTTGTTCACAGGACAACAATACAACGTACTTTAAACAACAAAGACCTACATGGCAGAGTTGCCAGAAAGAAGCCTTAAAGCATCTGAAGTATGCAAAGAAAACCTTGAGAAGCCTGAAGCATTTTGGAACAATGTGTTATGGACTGATGAAGCCAAAATGGAACTTTTTGGCCACAACTAAAGAAGATATGTTTGGAGGAAAAGGGTGAAGCATTTGTAGAGAACACCTTGCCAACTGTTAAGCATGGAGGTGGATCCATTACGCTTTGGGGTTGTGTGGCACCGGGGGGCACAGGAAATATTGTGCGGGTGGAAGGAAGAATGGATTCCACCAAATATAAAGAAATTCTAGAGGCTAATGTTCTAAGGTCAGTCGACTCCAGGCATTGAAGTTGAAGAGAGGTTGGGTTTTCCAGCAAGACAATGATCCAAAGCATACCTCAAAATCAACTATGAAGTACCTCCAGGAAAGACGGATGAAGGTTTTGGAATGGCCACCACAGTCCCCAGACTTGAATATTACTGAAAATCTGTGGAGGGATGCCTTGTAAGAGTACCTGAGCATGCAAGGAGGCCGAAGAATATTTCTGAGCTAGAGGTGTTCTGCCAGGAAGAATGGGGAAAAATTCCAAAAGCAAGAATTGAAAGACTGGCTACAGGGAGCGTTTGCAAACTGTTATAATTTGCCGAAGAGGAGTTACAAAGTACTAACTGACAGGGTTTCCAAACTTTTGCACAGGGCCGTTTTCCTTTTTTATTATTTTGAAAATGTAAAAAAATTTAATAAAAAGTAATCTTGCTTTAATATTTGAAGAAATGTGTCATGTTAGTACCATTTAGAGGTCCGATTAGCTTCTGTTCACTTAGATATTAAAAAGACTGTAAAGGTAAATCCATAATTTGCTTCAGACTACATTATATGGGGCTGTTATGGTATGTATTAAGCATCAGCAACAGTATGAGATTTAAATTTCATTGCAATCTTGATCTATATCCATCTATCAATTTACATCTATTCCACTGTGGGAATGAAATGGATGGAGTTCAAATTATTGGGCTCAATCCTATTGGGCACGGGTCCTTCGTGACGCCATGAAGGACCTGACATAATGGCCAATAAATGTTTTAATGTCATTGCATATCTCCTCCCACAGTCAGAGACTATTCTGTCCCGCTAAAACAGGCAACAGCCTCGTTGAGTCTGAGCAAAACAATCGTTTGCCATAGAGAACCTTTGTGTTATCAATAGTTTTGTAATCCTTAGCTATAGTTATTTAGCTATTTTTCCATTCTAAATCCCTATGTAGTGGGTAGCTCCACCGCTATGTGGCAGCACTAGTAGTGAATGCGCATAAAATGGCAGCAGAGGCGAGACACGGAAGAAGAACACTTCCGGTTGGGCACAAGTTGAGCGTGCTGGCAGGCTGGCTGTATGAGAAGCATGTAGGAGAAACAAGTGACCCAAGACGGCGACTGAAAGTCTTCTTAAGCTGTGACTCATTTGTGCGCATGGAGCCAGTTTATTAGATGGCTGCACTATGAGAAGGCTGTTTGCTGTCTTGTCCGGAGCAACGTCAGCCATTGTTTTTTCTTAAGTGTGACAAACCACCTTATTAACTGTTATCCCTCGCAGGGTGGGCTGTATCCCTGGGCTGGGCCTGTTGGAAGTACTCATTAAGTTCCCACGGGGGGGGCTGGACCCAAACGCAAGACTCAGAGACGGCTCAGGGGAAAACTCCACCAGGGAGTACATTTAATGGGAAGGCAG
Organism: Synaphobranchus kaupii; assembly: GCA_029718625.1. Taxonomy (NCBI): domain Eukaryota; kingdom Metazoa; phylum Chordata; class Actinopteri; order Anguilliformes; family Synaphobranchidae; genus Synaphobranchus; species Synaphobranchus kaupii. The sequence continues at coordinate 83,559,104 of CM056379.1, forward strand.
ACAGGCGTAAGACAGGAAGCGGGCATAACAGACAAACATGAGGCAGGAACTAGGCGTGGCAGGAACTAGGAGGGTCAGGAACAGGCACTCAGCCAGGGTCAGGAACAGGCACTCAGCCGGGGTCAGGAACAGGCACTCAGCCGGGGTCAGGAACAGGCACTCAGCCAGGGGACATGAAGGCGCAGAGGCCCAGGGGACATGAAGGCGCGGAGGCCCAGGGGACAGGAAGGCGCGGAGGCTCCGCGGAACCGCAGAGGGCGCGGAAAGTGCGCGGTCAGGGCCAACCTGGGAGGGACGAGGGAGCCTGGAGGAAAGAGCGGGTCTTGGAGGTACGAGGGGATCTCGGAAGAATGAGGGGACAAAAACCACAAAACATGACACGACGAGAACGCACACGAAAACACAAGGTACACGACAAGAACACAAGCAGGAACACAAGCGAGGAACACAAGACGGTCTGGCCCCGAACGAAGAAACAGGGCAGACTAAATACAAAACTTAACAAGGACATGTGTGAACTTGTGTGACGTAATATTTAACGGCCAAGTTCTGTTCCAAAAACGCGAGGGTGCATCGGATGCACCCTCTCCCAACACGGAGTTGCCAGACTGGGGGATTAACCCCTAAATGTAGGGGATTTTTAAATAAATGGTGCCATTTAAAAGGAGTCAATGGTGGATTTTAAAAGGAGGAATGGGGGATGAATTGTGAGAAAATTGTATGGGAGTCAATTGAAGATGGGGGGTTTTCAGAATTCTTTTGGGCAGGGGAATTCATTCAGGCTTCTGGCAACATTGACGAGAACGGACTTGGATATCCCATTTCGTTATGGCAGATGAGACGGCAACATAGGGACATCGCTTACAACTAGGCTAGGCTACATTTTTAGTTATCTCATTTAATCAATAAATGAGACTGCAATCTTTCTACGAATGAAAATGAGGCGAGAAACATGTCTTACAATAGCTGCATTTTTTTTTTACCTCATTTTAAATATTTTTGTATAACTAAGAATTTTTTTTACTTCGTAAACTAACGTTCCCAGAACGATGCACGGAGGTTTTTCTGTTAAACTTTTGAAATGCAGTGTAATTTTCCAATATTATATAAATACAGATCCTTTCCAAAAAATTAGAAAAGTTTTTTTTTTTCCCTAATTCCATTCAAAAAGTTAAACCTTCATAGATTATAGATTCATTACACACAAAGTGAAATATTTCTAGCCTTTATTTGTTTCATTTTTCATAATTTTGGCTTACAGCTCCAGAAAACCCCCAAAACAGTATTTCAAGAAATTAGAATAGTGTGTCGAAAATCAGCATTTACTTCAGTTATTTCAAAGAATGATGTTTTAGACTGAGTGTCACACTCTAATTATCTAATTTACTCAAAACACCTACAAAGTTTTTCTACAGGTGTGTCGTTAAATTGGACAGGTATCTCAGTTTGGTTCAGTATGGGGAAGACTGCAGACTTGACAATTGGCCAGAAGACCATCATTGACACTCTCCAGAAGATGGGTAAGCCACAAAAGGTCATCGCTAAGGAGGCTGGCTGTTCACAGAGTGCAGTGTCCAAGCTTCATCCACAGAGCTATCATCAGCAAGCACATTGCCTCATCTTCAAGGTATCTTAACAACATTTCATAGCATTCTTTTAAGTAAAGTTAATCTCAACAATAAACATTTTCAACGTACAAAAATACCAAGTTACCAAGTATTGATATCAAAATGAGGCCAAGTTACAACAAACAATATTGCCTATTATAACTAATTACACTAGCTCTATTCCAAAACAATGCTACCGAATCTTTTTTCCATCTTACCATCTGAGGAGAATGTGGTAATTCAAACTTCATGTGTCATGTCAAAAGTGTCAAATGCCAATCATTTATAGTGGAAATAATCTGCAATTCAGATGTGTTACACTGTAAATGTAAAATATTACTAGACTATATGTTTGAACAATTGTCTGCTTCCAGTGGTTTGGGTCTATGAGAAGCACACCATGAATAAAATGCATTATTATTAGGGGACATTTAACATTTGACATTTAAAGCACAACTGAACTTTGGTAGAAATTTGGGTTGTGTAGTTACCTGGCCATGATATGAGTCCAAATGGTGGCAAAATATGTTCGTTAGTTGCTCTGTGCTCCCCTTGTAAGGGGAGTAGCTGAGTCGGAGGACCAAGCGTGACCGTCAGGGATTCTAAAAGTGTGGGTATTAACACCTACACCACTAAAGCAGACAGATCTGCACTGGAAAGGGTAAAAATAAACAGTGGGAAACAAAACCTCCCGGCGTAAGCCAAAAATAAAGCAACCCCAAACGAGGGCGAACTCGAGAATCGCGAGTAATCAATAACAAAAGAATCTCACACTCTTTAACGAGTAAACAAATAACAAAAGAACCTCACGCTCCTTAACGAGGAATAGCAGTGAGCGAATCTTATACCTTTACCGACCTCCTTGTCAATATAGCAAGATTCGGGCGAGATTCAAACAACGAAACGGAGGCGGAAAAATCCGATAGAGCGCCAAAAGAAAAACCAAACGCAGAAACAACAGCGGCTGCCAGAAACCATGACAGGACCCCCCTACTAAGGGACGACCCCAGGCGATCCCACAGCCTTGCTTCTGCGGAAGTCCCTAATAAGTGTTGGGTCCAAGATGTTCTTGGAGGAAACCGAACAACGCTCCTCCGGGCCATAACCCTCCCAATCCACCAAAAATTGGAACCCTCTTCCTCTCCGTCTCTCGGCCAGAATGCGCCGGACGGTATAAGCTGGACCTCCATCTATGATCAGGGGGGCCGGCGGAGGTTGGTCCGCCGGTGCCATAGGACTAATAAGTACCGGTTTAGGCCGAGAGACGTGAAAGGTGGGGTGGATGCGCATAGAGCGCGGGAGCTGTAGTCTCACGGTGACCGGATTAATACGCCGTATGATCTTAAATGGCCCAATGAAGCGGGGAGCGAGTTTACGAGACTCCACCCTGAGGGGGAGATCCCGCGTAGAGAGCCACACGCGTTGACCGACCCTGAATGACGGAGCCGGACGCCGGTGCCTATCCGCCACCCTCTTCTGTGTATACGGACCGACACCTCCGAATGAAAGATCCCGCGGAGGGGACCTCCACATCTTTTTCTAGTTCTGGGAACAACGGGGGTTGATACCCCAGCTGAGCTTCGAACGGTGAGAGCCCTGTGGAGGCGTTGCGCAGGGCAGTGTTTCCCCTACCGTTATCTTGGCCGGGCGGCCCGCCCGGCCAAACTCACGTGCCGCCCGGCTTGAACAAGAGGGAAAATAAATAATTTTAATGAAAAAAAATTTTTTTTTATATTATTCTTTTAAAAAAAAATGTAGCTGCAATATTTCCCTTGCCGCAGAATGCGGGAATGATCAAAATATAATCGGGAAAAACCCTTGCCAAAACAGCTTCGGTTTCCCGTTAGGCCTAATTAAAATTTTCAATGGCTGCGCTATTATGAGGGTGTAATTATAGTTTCCGCCTCTACGCAAAATGGCGCACTTTCACCGCCCGGCCTGAAAAAAAATCTAGGGGAAACACTGCAGGGTATTATGGGCGTACTCTGCCCAGGCTAGGTGTCGACTCCAGGACGTAGTTTTGGAGATGGCCAGACACCGAAGAGTGTTCTCCAGGGTCTGGTTAGTACGCTCGGTCTGCCCATTAGTCTCCGGGTGGAAGCCAGAGGATAAGCTGACCGAGGCACCAATCAGAGAACAGAATGCGCGCCAGAACTTGGCAGCGAACTGGGGGCCGCGATCAGAGACCACGTCTGAAGGCAGTCTGTGTAGTCGGAACACATTATCTACTACTAGTTGCGCTGTCTCAGGTGCTGAAGGAAGCTTAGGCAATGCAATAAAGTGAGCTGCCATGGAGAAGCGGTCTACGACCACCAAGATCACCGATTTGCCCAGAGACATAGGCAAACTGGTGACGAAGTCGAGGGCAATGTGACTCCAAGGGCGACTGGGGATGGGAAGAGGGCGCAAAAGGCCCGAGGGTGGGAGACGTGAACCTTTACTCCGAGCACAAACCGGACAAGCAGCAACAAAACTGCGTACGTCCCTTTCGAGACTGGGCCACCAAAAACGCCGGGACAAGAAATCCTTTGTGCGGTGCACTCCGGGGTGAGCGATCAGCTGAGAATTGTGTTCCCATTGCAATATTCGGGACCTAAGCCTCAGCGGGACGAACAAGCAGTGGGGTGGACCCCCCCCCCCCGGGCCTGGGTCGGAGCGCAGCGCCTTCTGCACTGCTGCCTCAACGGCCCATATAACCGGAGCCACTATGTGGTCGGCGGGGATAATAGGTTCGGGAACAGGATCCCTGTCTGAACGGTCGAAGGTGCGTGACAGAGCATCAGGCTTCACGTTCTTGGAGCCGGGACGGTAAGTGAGCAAAAAGTTGAAGCGCAAGAAGAATAACGCCCATCGGGCTTGGCGAGAATTACGCCTCTTGGCTAGCTGCACATATTGCAGGTTTTTATGATCCGTCCATACAGTGAACGGGTGCTCCGCCCCCTCCAGCCAGTGGCGCCACTCCTCCAGAGCCAATTTGACTGCCAAGAGCTCCCGGTCCCCCACATCGTCATTTCTCACGGCCGGTGTTAGTGCATGAGAAAAATACGCACAGGGATGCATCTTGTGGTCCATCGGAGATAGCTGGGAGAGAATGGCTCCCACCCCCAACTCAGAAGCGTCTACCTCTACCACGAAGGGGAGGGAGGGGTTGGGCGTGATGAGAATGGGCTCGGAACTGAAACACTTTTTTAATTCAGAAAACGCTGCTTTGGCCCTCGAATTCCATAAAAACCGGGAGGAAGAGGTCTTTTTAGTGAGCGCCGTAATAGGCGCGGCTACCGCACTGAAATTGTGTATAAACCTCCTATAAAGGTTGGCGAAGCCTAAAAAGCGTTGTACCTGCTTAAGGGAAGACGGGGTGGGCCAGTTCTTAACGGCCGAGACTTTCTCAGGGTCCATTTGAACCTTGCCATCTGCCACAATGAACCCCAGGAAAGAAACGGAGTTAGTGTGGAAAACACACTTCTCTGCCTTCACAAAAAGCTGGGCTTTGAGCAGCGCCTTAAGAACCTGCCTGACATGGAGGATGTGAGTGGGAAGATCAGGAGAACAAATTAAAATGTCATCCAGGTAGACAAAGACTGATCTCTCCAGCATCTCCCTAAGGACATCGTTCACTAGCGCCTGAAAAACTGAGGAGGCGCTAGTGAGCCCGAAAGGCATCACCTGGTATTCGTAGTGTCCAGAGTGGGTGTTAAACGCCGTTTTCCATTGGTCGCCCTCGCGAATGCGAACGAGATTGTAGGCGCTGCGCAGATCAAGTTTTGAAAAAATAGACGCCCCCTGGAGGCATTCAAATGCCGAATTCATCAGGGGAAGGGGATAACGATTCTTAATCGTGATGTCATTGAGTCCCCTGTAATCAATGCACGGCCTGAGACTACCGTCTTTTTTCTTTACAAAGAAGAATCCTGCCCCTGCCGGCGAGATCGATGGTCTAATAAAACCATTGGCTAGGGACTCTTCAATGTATTGCCTCATCGCGGCACTCTCAGGACCCGACAAGGAGTACAGCGACCCCCTAGGAGGAACCGTGCCCAGATAAAGGTCGATGGCGCAGTCATACGGCCTATGAGGAGGCAGAGAGGTGGCGCGTTGCTTGCTAAAAACCTCAGCAAGATCTGTATACTGCTGAGGAACATTAGCCGGCAACGGAAAGTTGAGAGCCCCGCCCACCTGAGTGCTCTCACAGTCTGAGAGGGAATCAAGTGGGTTGTCCCAGTCGATCTCAGAATGGGGAGTCTCCTCCCCCCACCCACTGAGACCATCAGCAAATGAGTCCCAGGAAAGACTCCCCCTGGCATCCTGAGAGGGCACCACAGAATCGTGAGACCCAAGGGGAGACCTCCCCTCCTCTTGCTCGCTGTCTGAACTGGAATCGGGAGGAGGACGAAGTGGACCTCCGGACGTGAGCGGTCTACTCTTAGAGCAGTGAGGTCTACACTGGGGACCCCACTGGAGAATAACCGTCTCCTCTGCTCCCCAGTTAATATGAGGCTTGTGCTGAGCCAGCCACGAATGGCCCAGAACAAGAGGGTATGTGGGTGAGTCTACCAAAAAAAACTGAATCCGGTCTGTATGGCCAAGGAAAGAGACAGCCAGATTTAGAACGCTGGTGACCCGCCGGATGGTACCCGTGCCCAAAGGACGACCGTCGAGTGCCGTTACTAGCCGTGGGGAGAGGAGGGGAAGTGAGGGAATGCCCTGCTCCCTAGCCCACTTGATGTCAATAAGAGACTCGACTGACCCGGAATCAATAAACGCGATGCAGCTGGTGGAGCGCCTCCTCCAACTCAACTGCACTACTAACTGGGTACGAGGAGAGGTGTTATTAGGTCTCACCAGGGGCCCCGATCCCCCTAGTGAGACTGCCCTTTTCCCATTAGCTTAGGACATTGGTCTCTGAAATGCCCTGTGCATTTACAATATTGGCACCGGGCGTCGCTCGGCCTGGTGGTTATGAAATCTCGTACTGCCGCCCCATCTACCTGCATGGGCTCATCTGAAAACGAGGAAAACGGAGTGGCCGCAGAAAGCGGTAAGTAACGCGACGACCAAACCCTGCGTTCCCCTGTGAGTCCCTCTCTCTCTCTCTCTAATGCGGTTATCCACCCGGATGGCTGTGGAAACCAGAGCACCAAGCCAAAAATAAAGCAACCCCAAACGAGGGCGTACTTGAGAATCGCGAGTAATCAATAACAAAAGAATCTCACACTCTTTAACGAGTAAACAAATAACAAAAGAACCTCACGCTCCTTAACGAGGAGCGAATACAGGAGGTCAGAGAAAACAAACAAAAGAAACACCCTGAAGAAACGGGCGAGAGAAGGGAGAGAAACTAGAGCCTGTTACCTACAGCTCTAAGTGAGAACGAGCTGAACAAAAAGGCAACAGGTAGGAGAGTATAACGGATGAAGATAGAAAGGAAAGAAAAAAACCAAAATAAATCTTTCTTATAACTCTATATGCTGCGTTTCCTATTCGTGCGAACCAGAATAGCAGCGAGCGAATCTTATACCTTTACCGACCTCCTTGTCAATATAGCAACGACAACATGGAAGCGTCGAAAATGCGGAAGTCCTGGCTATTTATAACCGGCAGGAAATCCAAAACAGGTGAAAGAAATAATTGCCGGGCGAGATTCCAACAACGAAACGGAGGCGGAAAAATCCGATAGAGCGTTCAAATGATGCCAAAAGAAAAACCGAACGCAGAAACAACAGCGGCTGCCAGAAACCATGACACCCCTGGGGTGATAATCCAGAATACGGTTATTTGTCGCTCTCCATTCACTTCTATAGGGCAGCTAAAACGGTCTCAAAATGACACTTCTAGCACGTACACGAACGTGAACGAAGTGGATTCTGTCAATACAAACAATAACCAGAGTTCAATAGGAAAATTTGTCAGAAGAAACAACTCTGTGATATATAATATTGATGCCTGAAAGGGGGGGGGGCAATGTACAAAAGGTTCTATAATTTATAAACGGTTCATCCGATATGGATGAAAATACCCTCAAATTAAAGCTGACAGTCTGCCCTTTAACATTTGTCATTGTATCCTTTCAAGGTGCTAGAGTACAGAACCAAAATAACAAAAAATGTGTCACTGTCCAATGAATTATGGTGCTCACTGTATTGAATGCCACATTCTCATCAGATGGTAAGATGAAAAAAAACAAGGCCAAACTCTCTGTGCTGTATAGGTATGGAGCATGCCCCGATAAACTTATAGTATATAAAAATAATGTAATAGCTTGGTGCTTAAGTATATTTTTGTTTTATGACACAGCTGTCACAACTTCTGCCTGAAGAGCCCCAGGCCTTGTCAGAAGTAGCAAAAAGTTTTTTAGACTACAAACATGCACACCTACACTCAATGATCTAAGCCCACAACATTTAATCTTTCCCCATAGAAATTCTCACAAAGATCTTGCAAAAACTTGCAAGAATTTGCAGAGACCCAGCAAGAAATCCTTGCAATGCAAAGGAGAATACTGGCAGCTAGGGGAGAGGCAAAGGAGGACATTATGGAAAATGGTCCATGTCAGAATGTGGAGGAGCTCCAACAGCTCAACAAGGAAGACCGAGATGGAAAAGAGGACAAAGATGGTAAACATGGAAGAAGCTGTGAAAATAACATTTTAAAACTAAGATACCCACTTAGTTATGACATCATTATGGCATAATCAATTTAAGTCTAAACTGTTTTAGACTAAGGCAACGTTTCACCAAATGCATGTTCCACACAAATCATTAAATAATGGTAGGTTTTATCGAGTTTTTAAAATTTATTTAAAGGCCCATTCATTAATTTTGGTTGCTAATCGAACGAAAATTACGTGCATGGCAACTAAGTACTTTGGTGTATCATGGTTCTCGTCTATTTTTGTAACCAGCCACTGAACAATATGACAAAACCATTTCCAAGGCATGGTTTATTTGGCAAAATCTTAACCATCTATTCTTTTAGATTATTATCTGACGAATCAGCAGTGCACCAAGTAAAAACAACGTGCGAGTGATTGGTTCGTTTCCATGCTGAGCTGTGCAAGGAGCAAGCTAATGTCACTAGCTAGCACCACGGAGGGATGGATAAAAAGGTGAAAGATTGGGAGAGGGATAAAATTGGTATAGGGAAAAGGAGAGCAGGAAAAAATAAACACTTTAGCTAACTATTCCAAATCCAAATGCTGATAATGCAGACAACTATTCTCAAGGGCAAACAAAACAAAGTTTGGTTCAGACTTCAGACAGGATTTCTTAGTGGGTCAGGACGGTTTTATTCGCCTCAAACTATGGTAGGAGTTATGTAATGAGATCAAAGTATGTATTGGTTGAGGTTTCACGTCTACGTCACCATGGACCCATTTTGACTCCACCCTTTTTTTCAGCATACAGAAATAAAGAGATATAGATAGACTGAAATTTAACGAGGTTGCAACGGAATTTATTCCTCGCGCTTTATTGGTGCTCAATACATACCTTAATAGCCATAAATAACGTGGTTATAAGCATATTACAGATTTTCCTTGTCCGTCACTTTAATGTTATCTGTCATTGAAACTGTAGGCCTACTGCAGAACTGAGCTATAGTAGGATTGGTGGTCTGCCGTGCATTTGAATAGGCTACTGCCGGTGTTTAATGCTCTGCATGTGGGAATGAGCTGCCCTGAAACCCAGCGTGCCAAGCGTCAACGTTTTCTTACATAGACTACAGCGGGCTTCGTTCACGTTACCGGGTACAGGTTTCAACCAGACTGCATATTCGCTCTTTTCAAGCCATTTCTCACTGAAGTTACACTTTCCCATGACGCTTGCCTAGCTAGTTTAGCTAGCTTGCAGAGGACATCCAAAGTCACTACGGCGCCAGCGGTTCTCTCTCAGCTGCACCTACTTCCTCTCTGGAGAGAGACGGTGCACTTGATATATGCGCCGGCGGACCACATTTTAATACTTTTTAAAGCCTTTTTTAAATAAAGATGAATTTAAGACTTTTTAATAACCCGCGGACACCCTGTGTAACAATCTCATGCTCAAACAAAGCTAACAATACACACAAAAAAAATGTGCGAAACAATCCCAGGTCCTTTCTGGAGAGCAGGTTTCTGCGACACATGGTACCAATACTGTCATTGCACAGCACCTTCATCTAGATCAGGGGAAAGTTCTTATACATTTGGGTAAATCTTCCTGCAAGGAAGGGCTGTGGAGTGCTGAAGCCATCTGGGAGACAGCCAAACACATCAACTAACATTACATTATGATCCATGATCCATGACCATTAAGTAGACTAGCTCGCTGACCATAATTGAACGGTTTCGCTCTGAGCATTCGATTACAGAAGCAATGTATTTTTTCTGGGCTAGTGCGTTAGCTGTTGTTAGCAACGGGTTTCCTGGCATGAAACAAATTGGTTTTAAAATGTTTGCCATGGAGTAGGCTAGCTATAGTAGCTAACCTTGCATTTGTTAATGGAAGGTTGGATATCGGGGTGATAAATGCATAGTTTCCATGTTTGACATCAGTGCGTTCGAGTTGCACTGGGAAAGTTTTGGCTTTGCTAGCAAACATAGCTAAAACGGCTAACAAGTAGCCCACAATGATGTTTTAACTTTTAATTGTATATGTTTAATATTCTGTATCGGCATGTTGATCGATACAAAAGCATTTCGTAGCGACGGAAAAAACGGGAGGTAGGGGTTGATTTTCCGACATAGAACCGGGGTGCGTAGCCTAGCAAGTGTTACAGACATGGAGCTCTTCCGGTATTCCCTGATTCACTGTAGCGTACATCTTCCTCTGCCTTATTGAATCACCTGATAAGGAACCATGTCAACTAACGTTACATTATGATCCATGACCATTAAGTACAAATATTAGCTAGCTGACCATAACTGAACGGTTTCGCTCTGAGCATTCGATTACAGAAGCAATGTATTTTTTCTGGGCTAGTGCGTTAGCTGTTGTTAGCAACGGGATTCTTGTTATGAAACAAATTGGTTTTTAAATGTTTGCCATGGAGAAGGCTATAGTAGCTAACCTTGCATTCGTTAATGGAAGGAGGTTTGATATTGGGGTGATAAATGCGTCGTTTCCATGTTTTTACCGACATCAGTGCGTTCGAGTTGACTTCCGGCGGGCTGGCTAATGTTTTCACGATACCAAACGTAGATGAATGAAGGGCTGTATTTCCCCCGTTTCTCTGAAGACTGAGCTAATGATGGTGGTATTTTCTCAGTATAACTTTTACATTAGTGGCTAACTTGCCAGCAAGTTACGTTGCCTCTCTCGTCTCTAACTTAGAAACGCTGCAGTGCAGACTGCAGACAGGCACTACACTAGCAGTAAAATGCCCAGCCCCTTGGCCTCTGCTTCTGTAATGTTATTCAGTGTGACTGCCGTTGTCTGACTCCGCCTATAAACTGTAAGTGCTCTTGGCCATTGTAGTTCACAGTAGGGGTGTGCCCGAAGCCGAAATCCGGAAGTGCACGGATAGTGGGTTGGTAACTGATTTTTTCCTATCCGAAGTTGCCAGTTGCGGGAAATAATTTAAATGCAGCAGGGAAATCTTTGATTCAGTGCCCACTGGTCTGTATGCCTCTTCTGAACTTTACAGAATTAAGCATTGGATTGTTTATTTGTTTATTAAAACATTAAAATATATAATTAGGGATGGAGCCGTTCGATATGGGCCATGTGACTCAATCGGCAGTCCCTGAAATTATGGATACTCAACCTATATCTTTAACGTGCTTGTTATACTCGAGCAGTGTGCCCTGTTTATATAGACCTATGTCAATCTTGTGAGCGCAAAAGAAAAAGAAACAAAACGTTAAATGAAAAATCTCAACATTTTGCATGCAAACGGTAGCCTACTATCCCTTTAATGCTGCTCGCTTTAATTTGGCTGCGCTTAATCTCTCCACTTTTTCAGAACGTAAAAACACCTTTCAAAAGAAAGCAAAGGAACAGCTAGAATCAGTAGCCTATGTCCCGTTTTGAAATGTCACTTACTGGCTATCAAAATCATTATAGTATTTATGCTAGTTGTGTTGTTTGTATTTTTAAACTGTACTGACCGTCCGTTCTGCCTCCGTATTGCTACGTAATCAATTCCGTCAATCGCGCCATTCCATGAGCCCAAACTTGCAACGCAATTAATAAAACGAAAATATGACGTTTTAACGAAAATGTTGTAACTAGGCTTGTCGCGGTGATCGGTTTAACCAATGGAATACTAAAAGCATATTAAAAACTGTTGAAATGCCATATCCAGACTTTCTTAATTTGCTTGAATTAAAAGCTTTTCAGGTGTTTCACTTCGTTGTTAGGCTACTGTTAGCTCAGAAATGCATCTTGTTGGACTGTTCATTTTACGTTTTTCATTTAGAGTGGTTTTCTCAATAAATCATTAGGTTATAATCCTTAAGTCTTCTCGTTGAATTTTATAAAGCATAATAATAATAATAATAATAATCATTTATGTACCCAAGTTCATATAGTAAGATAAAAAAACTAACAAAAAACATACAATATGAAATCACAACCTATTGTGGAAATAGTTTCAATTCAAATGTATAATGGAATGGTTTGATGTTTTTATAAAACTGCCTTTAAATTCTGAGTTAATTATGTATTGTAGCTCATATTTTTTCCAGTTCTTATCCAAAATTATTGTTCAGTCAGTGTCCCCCAGTTAGAGGGTGGGGGGTTCAAATAGGTTAACAAAAACAACCTTTAACAAAATAAAACAATAGATAAATACGTATAAAGTACAGAATATAGTTCTTATAACAAGACAGTGAGGGGGATAAATGACGTTCTTATAGAGTTCTGTGGTGAATACTCATAAATTGCAATTACAATTAAAAAGATCACATTTCCTATATGTAACGTAACGTCCGGTAGAAGCCATGCCCACTTCCGGTTACTATCCGGATACAGATACAGATACAGATAATGTTGATGGTCGAACAGATACAGACACAGATACATATAGTGGCATCGCTACACACCACTAGTTCACAGTAAAGCAGGTACCTGGTAAATGCACAGTAGTTTGGGGCTATATCTCTGCTCTAACTACAGGTAGAAAGTTGGCTGAGAGCTCATTTTAATCAGGAGGAGAGCTACTTTTCTACAAAAAATTTTGGTGGAATTCCCCTTTAATCTTTTGAGTAAAATAATGTTAAATAAGGCCTATCAAACTTTCTGTCTTAGATGGAAGGGTAAAGTTCTTATACGCTTATTCTTGTTTTATTCTTTTCTTTTGCTTATTATAGTACAGGTGAATACAGTGACAGAAGTGTACACAAAGATGGCAGATGGAGGAACAGGACTTACAGTGTAGTTTTTGGGGCTCAAGCAGGCAGGGTGTGCCGGGACCCCGTGGGGTTTGGCCCGCTCTCCTGCAGACTCCCCCTGGAAGTCACGTCTGCGGTTGCTCTTTAAGTCCTTGTGCTCCTGTTTCATACGTAGATCCTGAAGCTGCTGCCTGTGCAGACATACAGAGACAGGGACTGATTCAGCTCCTGAAGCTGCTACCTGTGCAGACACAGAGAAAGCAGGACTGCAGGGCTGTGAAATATCCAGCTCAAGCACTGGTTCTGAGTGCACTGATGTACCCCAGAGTCCAGAATCAAATCCTCCTCCCCCAATTGTGGCTGGGAGTCCCATCAGGGATAATATCTCTGATAAATTTGACATTTAAAAAAGACCAAACCATATTTGTGTACCAGCAAATTTACCATTAGTTTGACTGTTTTTTTTAACATATAACACAGGAATTAATAACAAAAGGATATGTGACCAACTATTAAAAATTTAAAGGCACAGTCAACTTAGTGTATGTAAACTTCTGACCCACTGGAATTGTGACCCAGTGAATTAAAAGTGAAGTAATCTGTCTGTAAATAATTGTTGGAAAAATTACTTGTGTCATGCACAAAGTAGATATCCTAACTGACTTGCCAACACTATAGTTTGCTAACATGAAATCTGTGGAGTGGTTAAAAATTAGTTTTAATGACTTCAATCTAAGTGTATGTAAACTTCCGACTTCAATTGTACATCCCAGTTATTGAAAACTGTTTGTGTGATGTTAAGGGCTAGGGGTCACTGTGCACTCATTCAAGATGCATGATCTAACCAATCATTGACTTTGTATATTTTACTATATGCTAATGTGTAACCATGTTAGCGATATATCAGCGATAGAATTATGTATGTTGTTATATTCCACTCTATGCCTATGTATTAACTATGCACCAATCAAAAGTAAGATAATCTATGTATTAGTTTGATTAAATATGGCGGAGACTGCCTCCATCTCTTCAGTTCATGCTTGACCACCTTGGTCTCTTTCGGCAGAAAAATAAAATCAATTTCTTCTTGGATCTAACTGGTCGTGCCTGGTCATTATAAGGAGAGAAATTCCTCTGCTCAACACTTCTATGTACAGTAGAACCTCTAAGATATGCCTGCATTGGGAACAGAGGTTGTGCAGAACACGGATATGTTCAGAACATTGAAAGGGATGTGAAAATGTGAATTGTGAAAACTTTAAGAATTTGAATCCTTTATTGAATTGAACAATGCAATACTTGCAATACTGCAACTTTTAAAAATTATGCTATTCTAATTTTGTAGTTATAAACCTTGAAAAGTATATTTGTATAAAACTAGAAAAGTAAGTTTGAAGAAAAACTTCAGGCTTGAAAAAGCATAGAGAACACTGTTTTGGTAATAGAAATTAGACATTACACAACAGACAATAGACATTGTTAGTATGCCATGTACTACTATGTGCATGTTGAACTGAGATAGTCTATATGAACTGAAAGCTTAATGGAACTGGATCAATCAATCAATCAATCTTTATTTGTATAGCTCATTTTGTATAATTTAATGCAATGCAATGTGCTTAACATTATTAACCCCTTTGCGCAAATGCATAGTGATAATGGTACCGGGGTCACCATTTTGCTCAACTGAGACATTCGTTGCTACTGCAGCCAAACTATTAGTGGAAATCACAAACTCTGTGTTTTAACTTTATTGGTAGACGATTTCTGCCAACTACGGAGTTTCTAAGTGTCACTATTTCCCTGTAGCAAGTCCATTTAACAAGCAAACCCCCACCTAGTCTATACCTACCCATGCGTGACATAGTGGACAATATCGTCTATGTTTGAGTTAAATATATTTATTCATCATATAAAATTAGAATTCCATCATAGCAACAAGATAAACCCAAAAATAGCCTGATCATATGCCAGAAAATCTGTGAAAAGCCCTGCTCACTCAAATGCAAAATAAACTGTGAAAGTATTGTCTCATTCCACCATGTATTCTACTAGCAATATATGCTACTAAATATGAAAGAAATACACAATCCTACCATTGGTTTTACATATCGAGATGTTCCTTTCAAAATTCAGGGGTCATTTATTGTCTGGTACAATCGGTTTGAGAAATATACAACACTTTACACCGCTATTACACTATCTGAAACGTCGACTCATAATACCCCCATGCCCTGCAAGCCTGTCTCATTCATTACAGTTCATCATCATAATTGTCGGCTTTTTTATCCAATAGAGTACATTATAACCTTAGCAATGATATATGCCATGTCTTTATGGGTGCTTTGAACAATTTACTACAGCCCAGCGTAACGGCAGTTTTAGTTTTTAACAGTCTCTATAGAAAACACATTAGGGAGGGGAGTTTCCCTTTCCCGATATGTAAGTATTTTTGCGTCTAAAATGCCGTTGGTCTCGCTGGCTACATATGTACGTTCGTGTTTCCACTCGAGCACTGTCTTTCCAATATGTTTGATAACCCTATTGTTATTTTTGCATTTTGAGTGCATTTCACATACTGTAGTGCAATCGTTAAATTAATTTTTGATGTAGGCTACCGATGTTCATTGAAGATAGAACATTTGGCAGCAGGGACGGAGTGGGACTCATTTTCAGCCTGGGAGTTTCATGTCTCAGAGCAGCCCACTTTGGACCGGGGGGTGTTCCACAATGAAAAATAGACCATTTTAGCTCTTTTGATTAACTTTTTATTATACATTTGATATATACAAGAGATAAAAATAGGTATGTATAGTGGTGATATTATAACTAATTGTCTAGACATTTTAGATTTTGCACACACTGTGGTACAGCTCTAACTGTGCTGTCCACAGCAGGAATCCTTCTGGGCTCATGACTGGGTCCTGGTACTGCCTCATCAATTACTTGGCCTAACAGCAGACTCTGCTCTGTCACTTAAAACATAATAATAATTAAGAATAATACCTTTCATCGCCTAATAACACTCTTAACTTGGCAGATGTTCACGTTCGTGACAATGCCCAGAAAGGTATAAAATGTCCATTCATGATGATTAATTAACGTTAGCTCTCTGAATGTAACATTTAAATCTCCAGTAAGTTATTAAGTTAAATGAACTTCATTTGGCTGCTAACTTTTGCTAGATAGCTAATGTTACCTCACGGTTGAAGGGTGACATTAGACATCAAATAAATAAAAAGTTAATAACGTTAGCCAACAAAACCAACAAGAAGCGACAGCGACAGCAAGATACAGCAAGTAGGCTATGTTAGCTAACGTTAGCTAAGTTTGCTACATCTAAAACAGTGTTACTTAATAATTTACTTATTATTATTATTATACCTTTCATGGCCTAATAATAATAATAATAATAATAATAATAATAATAATAAACAAGAATAATAATTTCCAAAACAATTAACTCGCCCCTAGCTAAAAAAAAAAGAAATCCTGGCTGCTCAGATACTATCAAAATGACTTTCACAATTAGATGATCCCATAACCAGTTATTCGTAAATACGCCAGTCATGCTTTAAAATTCCTTGACAATAAACTTTAATTGTGGTTTGCATGCAATGATATTGTGCTTTACACGCCTATGACATACACGATACGCTACCTTCCTCATCATCAGCTGCGTTTGCATTTGTGTTCAAAATATGTCGGTTAATTTGGCACATTTGGCCGCTTCTTCTTCCAGTGCCTTTCTTTTTTATCCTAGCCTTTTCGCTCAGCTGAAACACTGTTTTCCGTCATGGTCATAGAAAACGCACCTTTTCAGACTCCACCTCGACTAAACTACCCATATAGGGCCATTTCATAGTACTCGCTTCCTGTTTTTTGCTTGTTTTCTATTTAACTTGTGTTTTTGGTTATTTTATAGTTCAGAATGTATAGCTCACTGTGTGTACTACTCATGTTTATTACTGGGGATAGCTATCTCCTACGCTGTGAGAAAGTTGTGCTTTGTTGGATTTGCTTTGTAGTCGCGTCAATGACCTTCAAAATGCACTTATTGTACGTATTGTACTAACTTCATAGAATTAAGGTTTACTAATCTACTTATGACTAACTTCCTTGTAATGTTTAGAGATACTAATCTACTAACTTCATAGAAAATATGGTTTCAACTAATCTACTAATTATCTAACGTCATCTTCTCTACTCGCTACAGTTTTGCAGACAGCAGATAAGAAAATATGCTTTTCTACGCACTTAGATTAATGAAATCTTGAACCGTTTAGGAAAATGACTTTCTCTGGGTATGCAAATTTCAATATGAATATTCATGACCGCTTTGGACGTGAGACTCAAAAACAAGATGGACGGCCCACAGCCAGCTGAAATCATTCGGTAATAACAGCACAAGAATGACAACTATGTGAACGAACAAAGTACTAGCTAGTACCGGCGGTATATCACCTTATATCTTATAGACAATCTGGTTTTAACAAGAATCTTCTAGAGAATATATGGTTTTACTGAGCAAGCGAGAGCTACTGGCTAGTTAAACTATTACTCACGCTGCACGACACCATTCAGTGTGAGCTGCAGTGTTGACTGGACTGTGCTGACTGTGGACGAGACCAGTTATTTAAATTTTGTTGGTTAATGAAGTCACTTTTAAAAAATATTGTTGAATTTATGTTTTAGGGTATATTATTGCTATATGTGGTATTTCCTGTAGAAAGGGGAGATTTGGGTGAAATAGTTGAGCCAGGAGTTGTAGTATATACATGCTACACATTTAGCTTTGCAACGTACGTCCCTAACAGACATTTTCTCTTGGAGAGAGTTCAGTGCAGTGACCACATGTGCACCCGTTGAAATGGAAATATTGTTGATATCTAGCAGGTAGCGTGGTTGCCTACAGCCTTTGTAAAATGAGTAGCCTACATGGCATGGGTAACTATTTGGACGACGTGTGATTTTCTTTTGCTGGCCGCATCATTATAAGCTCAAACGGGGGCTCGGCAGCAGCTTGAGCTAGCGTGTTTTGTGTGTATGTGTGAGAGAGGTAGCGAGACAGAGAGAGCGAGAGAGAGAGAAAGAAAGAGTGGAACAAAGCAGCCGCTGTTAGTGCTGTCCAGAGTACAAATGAGCTTTAGGCTACTAGTGAAAAAAATTGCTGGGGCGTGGTTTGATACCTGGAGCTCAGCCCCTATATAATTACATTATCACACCCAGATTTTGAATTTCTTTTTTCGAATTTCAAAAGGGGGCAGGGTCTAGTGAAACCAGCGTGTTTTGTTCCCCTTTAAATGTTTTATTAAGGCATTTGTAAAAAGTACCACTTGAACAATTTGTAGCCTATCACAACGGTATAGCCGAAAGTTCATTCTGATTTATTTCCCCTCAGACTTTGGCGAAGTAAGTCAGCTGTCGTTTATTGGCAAAACAGAAGCTGCGGAGCACTTTCTGTAGGTTCAGGTTATCGGTCAAGTCTTTATGGATGTGGAGGAAGAGGAGGTTATTTAGGTGTCGCTCTGACATTGTTGAAGATGGAGGCTGGAGAAGCTTCGCTCAGCTGTCGCATTTGACATGGGAACTGTCAAATACAGTCTGAGAAGCCTGTTGACCTCACTGAAGAGGGGATTGCGTACCTGCTCCCTGTGTTGCCAGAATATACACAATTGTGGACACCATCGTCACCCGACTGATGGGTGTTTCAGCGGAACTGTTGTGAGCTTGTAAAACTGCCGGAAACATCGACAGCTGGGTGAACAGCCGTTCCATGTCAACATTGGCTGTGTACATGTCCACCACATTTTTCCGGATGCTGATGCATCCCGGTGAACTGTTCACTGCTGTGAGGACTACATTTTCAATGTTCTTCAGCAGACGCAGAGTGGGCTGATCAAATCTTCGGGTCAGCTCAGAGGTGAGCAGGTTGATTACTTCGAAGAACTGGCTCCTGTAGTACTCCTCTGGGTCTTCCCACTGGTAAGCTGCTACCCCATCATCATAGCGGCGAGGAGCTCGCCGCCTTGGAGGCAGAGCCGGCACCTTGACCAGGTCATTAATGCCCGTTCGTTGGGCATCTTCAAAGATGCTGTGGAATGTGTCTGTGGACCTCAGGTTCGCATAGTGTATCTGGAGCATCTGCACAGCTGACTGAACTGTCTCTGGTGAAACGACTGTGAACCGAGCCACTTCCTTCGCAAAAGAGAACAAATTGAGAGACGCTTTTAACCTCTTGCTGCCAAACGCCCCCTAGCGGTAATGCGGGCATTACGGAAATTATTAACTTATACATTTCATTAATTTAATAATATATAATAAACTGCTCACCTCAATATTTTGATTAAATATCCTTAAGATATATCCATTCCTTCTGGGAAAGTGGTTTTTAAGCCCAAAACGTCGAGTTAAAACTTTGTAAATAACTTGGAAACTCCGAACTAATTCTCAAACATGTATTGCAGCTTGATGTCACACCATAAACAATGTGCTGGTAAACTGTTCTGCTTAATTGTATTTCACAAAACCTTGGTTTGAAAAATCATTATATCTTTAGGCTTCAAGAAAAAATACTTTAAAACGTCCATACGGCTGTACATATTTTTTTCCAATTTTAAACCGACTTGTGCTTTTCTGCACTTCATCACAAGTAGTTTGGCTGTGTTCAGTTTGGCACTGTGAAAGTTATAAAGTTATATACTAAGCCAATCCCGTGGCTTAGTATATTTTAGCCAAAGGGGTTTTGTACTTTATTGCAGAGATTTATGCAAAATCGTCGTGAATTGGGTGTATTTCTTTGACTGATAGCACAATAGGCCTATGTGAAGTGGGAAAAACTGGCATCGACCCGCCTCCACTGCGAGGATTATTTGCTTTCCATTGGGTTTTAAAACTGTCTGTCAAATATTCCAGCCAATAGCCTCTTATCTTTCAGACAAGCCCTCATTCAACACAAAGCCCTAGGAATTCACGTAGATACTGCCCCGCGTAAGAGGAGGAGGCAGCCAAGCGTAATTATCAAACCAAGATGGCGCAGTGTTTTTAGCTTGTAGCGTAGCTCGCTACATTCCGTTTAGCAAAGCACAATTCATTAATAACTGCTGCTGTTTATCTTTGTACTTTACAGTCTCTTTCATACTGTTTTTGGTTAGTTATGTCTAGGTTATTCAGGCGTTTCTCCGTGCAGCAGGTGCTAGCCCGAATATGTTTATGCGATGCAAGGTAACATATTTTTTTGCCGGTATACCAGTGTGAATTCACTGTTATCCATAAAACTAATCCCTCTGAATGAATTGAATATAGCTAACATTACTATATTGTAACAATGGCAAGCTAGCCACCAAAATTACACATAGCAGCTAGCTATCTATTTGTGTCTGAGATGAGCTGTTCCGAGTTTCTTTTGAATGAACTGGCGTCTGAAGTGTTTGTTTAGTAGTTATTGTTCCACATGAGTAAATTGTTCTGTATGCAGTACAGCAGGCTGTGCAGGTAAACGAATGAGCAATTTATGCATGACGTAACATGAGGGAGAGATAACATGAGGATGAGTTTGTTGTTGATTATTATGCAGGGGTTTATTTTATCTAGGAAACTGGTGGATATTTCATTTTATATCCCATTTGCATATACCTGGACTCATTTCTGGCTAATGGGGCTCTGGTGGAATACAAGATTCACTGTGCTGCTACATGGGTTTGGAGAGCTTTTTGGGGACCACGGGTAGGCTAGTTAGTTGTGTAATATGAAACACACCAAAAACCCATCTAAAAATAAACTTTTTTTTGCCAATTATCAAATTTTATTGTAAAACTTAAAAAATGAAATCATATTGAGACATTTCTGGAACCTTGCCATTTTGCACAATTTGTGCCAAATTTGGTAACCGAAATGGTTCACCTGAAAAAAAGCTCTGTAGAATTTGAAGGGTTTGAGATATTGACACCATATTTTTAGCAGCGATAGGCAGCATATTGAGGAATCACAAAGAGGAGTTATTTCCTCCATAGCTCTTGTAGCTCATCAGGTAAAAAATCAGAAATTTGAATGTAGGTACCCGTTTTTTAGTTTTTTCACAATTTCTGTACATAAATTGTTGTAATTAAGTAGCAAAAAGTATATGTATATGAATTATGTCTGCTCAGTCATAATAGTGCAGTTCTCTGTTTTAATAAAGGCTATGAACCATATTTGTAGCCTTTACAGTTTTTGAGATAAACAGCTTTGTTAGTCACTAGTAAAAACAGGCGAGAATTGCCATATTTTGCCCTTGGTATTAAGAGGTTAAACCAAGAAAAACATTGAATTGTGTCATCGATGCCTGTAGCCCTGTTGCTTTTTTGGTTGCTTCGGTGTTTCCGCCCATTCACATTATTTCCTCCAAAGTGTCATAGACCGTAATGATCCAGTAAGGATTTTATTGCACTGGTTCTGGCTGTCCAGCGAATGGGGCAGAGCAGTTTGAGGCCACCAGGTTCGGCAGAGAGAGACGGCATGGATAGTTTCAAAGACAGCAAGTCGTTTAGGTGAATTATTGATTATTTCCTGTATTTAAAAACGCCACATGCCACTTGTGCCCAGAGAGGCGGGAGCATGTAGCCTACCTATGGGCGGGAGGAGGAAGGAGTGGCAGCAACCAATATGGTGTCAAGTGCACCACAACTCTTAATTTCCCAATGTGTTATATAATGGAGAAACTCCTGCTTTTTTCTGCTAAACTAATGGGTTTCTAGCCATATTTTCAACCCAGTTATACCCATAATAGATTAGAATCAATGCGTGATTTTGCTTGACACGATTCAACAATGAAGTTACAGTGGAGTTGTTTTACTCATCGTAAGTAAACTCTGGTTGGTCAAAATATTCAAAATACTCTGATTGATGGCAATTGATGAATAGAGAATAGGATTGTGATGTATGCTGTTACTGCATACCAGTTTTTGCCAAAGCTGCATCATCAAGCGGAGCTTTCAAAACCACAACATGTATCCATGTCCATCAAATCCTGTCGCCGAACTTTTGCGTTTCACGGAGCAGATTGGACTTTCCCTTGCATTGGTTGGTTCCGTAGTCACTCTATACCCGATAGCCGGAAGAACCGTGTTGTTGACATTTTGTCGCACACTCGCTGCTGGTATCGACTCCCCTGTCCGGTTGCATCCAGGATACCACCCACCAACGTGCCCATGTGTCGGCTCAGAACGCAGCGCCACCTGCTCCACACCCAACGCTCCAGCAGTGACCTGTGGCCCACAGACCGGATTGAGTAACATAGGCCTACTCTCAGTGGCTTCCATGCCGGTGGTGTAACTCGTTCCCCTTCCATTTTCGTGTTGGGGATCATGTTGTTTGTTGAACTGGCTAATGGGGCCGGGACATTGGTGAACATCTCCGGACAGTAACAGACATAGGGAAAGTATGAAAAGTTCACTTCTTAGTTTGTTCTTAATCTCACCTCTTGGTTTGGGGCGATGGATCCCCATGTTGGATGAATCCATCGTAGGTCGTATTACAACCAAAGACAAAATGTTTGTTGTTTGTCAATGGGCAAAACTTTCTCCTTATTAGCTCAGAATCATTATCTGTCGCAACCACCATAAACGGGTTTTGATTGAGAACAGCGTGATGAGTATTGTATAGGCATATAGAGCGCTCAGCATGCCAACCCTGCCTGCCACCATCCTGCAATCAGGATAAATATTATTGTTTATTATTAGAGGCAAGGCAAGCAAATGCAGGCAAAGGGCGAATAAAGGGAAAAAGGCTGGATACAGGGTTAGGCAAAGTAAAGCGGGCAGATGACGGGTCAGGGCTGGCTGGGTCAGGCAGGAGACAGGCTGGACGGGCTGAACAACGGAACAGAACAAAATAAGTTACGAGACCAACAGGAATAATAATCAGAAAGGCCGGGAGAGATCTCAAATGGGGCAGAGAAAACGAACTGGCAACAAAACGGTGTGAGAGGGGAAACTAAATAGTGGAACAGGGGAACAGGTGAAGGAACTAATGGAACTGAAAGGAGTGAGGAATGTGAGTGAGCGGGAGAGTGATAGGCTAACAAATCAAGGGGAGAAACAAGGAACTAAATGGGAACCACGCCCAGCCTGCAATGAATACACAGGACAGAGACGAACAGGGTAAACTGAAAAACATGACATGAAACACAAGGAATGGGAATACACAGGAAACGAAAGGGAGGTGGACTGGAGGGAAACGGCGGATGTTACAGTATCCCCCCCTCAACGGGCGCCTCCTGGCGTCCCACCGGGCTTAATCTTGTCTGGATGGTCCCGGTCATAGTCCCGGATGAGGGAGGGGTCGAGGATGAGCTGGCGGGAAATCCAGCTCCTTTCCTCAGGGCCGTAACCCTCCCAGTCTACCAGGTACTGGAACCCGCGTCCTCTGTGGCGGATGTCCAGGATGCGGTCCACTGTGTAGGCAGGAGCGTTGTCAATAATTCAGGGGGGGGGGGGGGGCGGAGGGGGATCGGCTGGAGGGCTAAGTGGGCTGGAGGAGACGGGCTTACCTTGGGAGATCTTGAGGGCTGGGGGGAGTTTAAGTTTGACAGCAGAGGGGTTGACAATGGAGTCTATGGTGTAGGGGCCGATGAACCAGGGTTGGAGTTTTTTGGAGGTGCTTGTAGGGGACAACATCAGAGGGAATCCCGTGCAGACATACCACGTGGTGCACCAGGAGCTCCGCCATCTCAGAAGCTGTGGGAAGCTTAGGGAGAGGGATGAAGTGAACCGCCTTGAAGAAGCGGTCGACAATCGTGAGGATGACAGTGTTACCGTCTGATGGTGGTAAACCGGTCACAAAGTAACTCCAAGGATGGCCTGGGACAGGTAGAGGGCGTAGGAGACCAGCGGAGGGTTGATGTGAGGCCTCGCTCCTGGCGCAGATGGTACACGCAAGCACGAAAGCACGGGCATCAGCCTCCATTGATGGCCACCAGAAGCTCCTCCGGAGCAGGCATAGAGTGCGCCGAACCCCCGGATGGTAGGACAGACGAGAGGAGTGTGCCCACTGCAGGACCTGGGAGCGGACAGTATCCGGAACAAACAGACAGGAATCAGGGTTAGTTTTGGGGTCCGGTTGTGCCTCCTGAGCGGCCTTGATAGTACCCTCAATCTCCCAGCACACGACACAGGAAGGAGACAGGATGGTATCAGGACAGGCAGGACTGGTCTCGGGAGAGTGCAGGTGTGACAGGGCATCGGGCTTAGTGTTGCGGGAACCGGGTCTGTAGGTGAGAGAAATTTAATCTGTCAAAGTAGAGTGCCTAACGGGCCTGACGGGAATCTAAACGTTTAGCGTTTAAATTCTACTGAATGTAGACAAGGTTTTTGTGGTCAGTCCAGACTATGAACGATTGCTCCACCCCCTCCAGCCAATGCCTCCACTCATCCAGAGCGAGCTTAACTGCCATCCAAAAAACAT